>VIAB01001093.1:136207-146778 GCA_009801035.1 Oophaga pumilio | reverse complement strand
ATTAATCTGCTCAGCCCCACTCCATGCAAAACAAAGTTCTCATTATTGATTGCATGATATGTCTTTACATCATTATAAAAATAAGATTATCGGCAGATCCCACCTAATCTTTCCACATGTACCCATAAATATCTAATGTCTATAGCAGAATGACGGCTACACAATCCCTAAACCATAACACCCTGCATCTTCTAGGAACAAAAACATTTTAGTAAAAATGCAACTTTCCTATAGCTCGCCTCTCATATTGAGGGTAGTTAGGTTGTGCAGGCGATTGGAATGTACATGGGACGGATTTAGTAATCTGAAGACATCTTAATGCTTGTACTAATAAGCTGATACATCACCCTGCTGCTTACAAAGCCTTCTTAATAGATGTATTGTTTTTCGCTAAATAAGCAAACCTATTTATACAAGTTTGTGATAAGAATATATGTGTAATAGTGCGGCCCACCATGTTTATTTATGGAGGCAAGACAGGAAAAAATGCCATCCATGCCCCCTCCCACAGGGACGTATTAGTCCCTCCAGTCCCGTCAGTCAATGAACTGATAAATATTACTGTGTCAGAGCTCGTTGTGCGATCCTGATGACATGAGATGCAATAGTACTTGTTGATCCTTTGTCTGGCAGAAAAGGGGTTAACTGACTTTCTCTCCCTCTCTATGTTTTCTTTTCTTCCTTCAATCAGTAAATCTCTCTTTCTCCTCCTCTGTGTTTCTCTTTCCCTTCTCCATGTATTCCCCATGCAGCTCAGTGTGTGTTCTGCAGGAAAGAAAAATCACATTGGATCCCATTCCAGCCCCTACCAACTGGGGAAAAAAACTGGCCCAGGGAGAGAGGGCCTAACGTAACTCTCGCTGTGCAAATGTATATTTTCCTTACTATATTAACTGCCTGTGCATTATTAGTAGAATTTATAGAGGAAATGATGATAACTTCTATTTATTTACTGAAAAAACTCCAGAGTAATAACATTTGGTCTGTCTAGCTGTGCCTGTCATACTGTCCTGTGCGTTTTTCCACCACTCACTGTGTATTTGAAGAATAGTTTTACAACTTTGCTATGTACTAATATTTACCCACAGATAAGAATATTACTATTGTTGTTTTTTATACAGCACTTTACATGCAAGGCTCTCCGATTTTCATTTCTTACAGTGTTAAGCTGGGTTCAGATCAGCCGGCTGGCGGAAACAACTGGAGGTCGTTTAATAGCCTGTTCAGGCAGGCGGACCACATTTAATATAGAAAATCAGTAATAGATTACTTTGTGCGCGCAAGCTGCCGTTGTTCTCAGCAACGCTACCGAGAACAATGATTTAGGCAAGCTAAAGGGTCATTTCACCTGATGATCAAGCATTTATCTCAGTCTTCGTGTGATTGGAAGCCTGTTTACAGTGTACGATTATTGGGAACAAGCGTTCCTAGACCAATTCACCAACCGTACACAACACAATAATATTGTTGGCTTTTGCAGCATCTCCTTTCCATGTGTGTACCTGCACATGATCAGCAGCTGCGGCGCTGATCTATCGACGATAGCGGTGGCGTGCGTGGTTCAAATCCTGTGCCAATTCGCAGCTGAACTGCGCCTGTCGCTGATTGGTTGCGTCCGGCCGGGTGTGACCAATCAGCGACGCGGGATTTCCGTTACTCTAATTACTCTATGTAACGCTGTTTGTAATTTTTTGTTGTAATGCTGTTGTAACGCTGCTGTGATACCATAATTTCCCTCGGGATCAATAAAGTGTATCGTATTGTATCGTATCGTAACAGACAGAATTAGACGATTATATAGTAGATGTAGGGGAGCGGGCATTGACTATTAATGCTATATGTGAGGGAGGGGTCCTTGGCTATATATGCTTTATATGGAGAAGGGAACCTTGCTTTTATGTGTAATATGTGGGTAGGGGGCTTGGCTATGTATGCTATGTTTGGGGGAGGGTGACTTGGCTGCAAAAATATGATATGAGTGGGGGGACATTTCTATAAATACTATATGTGCACGATGGTGGGCATGTGTGTATATATACTACATTGGGGGGAGGTGAGCCTTGCCTAAATATTCTGTGTGAGGGAGGGGGAACCTATAAATTCTGCAATATTCTTTAATAAAATTCTCAATCTTTGCATAAATAATTTTTGGGGTCATGTGAAGTACCCCAATAGAATCCGGCCCAGGATTAGACCCCTGCCCCCGGACTAGAGACATAAAAGATTCTGGTGTTTGCTTACTTATATTCCCTATACTCATTATGAAACTATCAGGTAGCTTAGGAGACCTATGGATCCTTATCAATACTATCGGATACATCTTGAACAGATGGTAATATCAAATAGTTATCTTGAGGAGGTTCCACTTCTTTAAGAATTTAAGATTAAACAGAATTTAATTTGGATTAGTAATGGCGAAATTCTATGGGTGATGCAATATCTATTGCTGGGTCTTAAGCTACGACACCGCAATTTTCCAATATAGATCATTTGTTTTCACTAAGTCACATGGATGGAGTGGGTGATCAATCGAGGAACAGAACTCTGGTTCTCTGTTTAACATAGTCTGGATACTATGTTACCCAAGGAAAGTACCATCCAAAGTTGATGGGGCAGACACTGTGTTGATGCCACAAGAATAGATGGCTGACATCAAGTCCAAGGCAATGAGTGCTTTGTTTACAAACTGCATGGTCGAAAAGGTTTGGTAAAGACCACTGGCCTAGCAGAGTTGGCCCCCATACAGGAAATTTCAGTTTTTCTCAAGGACTTGCAAGTAATGCTAGAATGGTGTGCTGATCACAAGAGACTTAGAGGGATCCTTTTTTGTGCAGTTTTGATATATTGAAAATCATTAAAAGCCTGTATTATGTGGCATGTACCGGGCTATTAGTCATTATCAGTTACCAAGCGTTTACCCATAGCTAAATCTATTGAGTTCACTTGGACGTTACTAAAATGTGTTTTTGTTAAAGAGCTGAAGAGGGGGTTCAATATGGTCCAATGAGTCCTGTGGATTCCTGGAATAATATAGGCATAGCAGCATTTGAAGTTTGTGGCAAATCAATTCACCGCAAATCAAATATTTTTTAAAGAGTCGATCACCTATAAATATTACTGATTGTCACATGAGGTTTATTCTATTTAAAGGCTCACTCACACTACTGTATACATTGGACGAGTGCTATATGAATTTATCAGGTAGCACTCTGATCAATGTTATTCAATTGGGTAGCGCTGATGACCGAAAATAAAAGAAGACAAACTGATTATTACAGCTCAGTGTGGTTAAAAGTGTGATAAAATAAAAATGTTCTTTATTAAAGATCAGAAAGGCAACAAATGGATGTAGAAGAATGCAAAGCGGTATACACCCAGAATTCTAAAAACAGCATATAACCAAGGGGAGTCATATTTCCATAATATAGTGCAATGCCAAAAGGTATACAAAGCAATATATTATAATACACATGCACATGACTTTCAGAAAGGCAAGTATCACAAGATATCAAAGTTCAGAAGTGCCCTATAAATAGTACCAGTGCAAAAAACAAGTTGGGAGTTGTAAAGGCTGTACTTACTACAATATAATGAGGTAGCTGGAGACTCCCACTACTGAGTGGCGTCCACCCCACATTTCGAAGGTCACTGCAGAAAGAATACATTTCTGCAATAGCAACACTTGCCGACGAGAACTGGAACAACAGGACTCCAGAGGCCAAGAAACCTTCCGGCTGGAGAGGGAGTAAGCTTAACGTGGTGCCTGCTGTCCCTACCCCAATATCAAGGGGGCACCTGCCTATGCTTCCCTTTCTACATTGGGGGAAACTCTAACTATGTCATCTCTGCAAACAGCCGGGACACTTCAAAACCATGTGTTACCGGCGCCAGAAAGAACAGTCCCCATCTCAGAAACCATCCACTGTTTGTGTGTGTATGTGGGGGTGATAGCAGATCCCTTGACAACTTTTAGCTTGTCACCAAAGGCCAGGTTGTGGCCATGGGACTTCGGGAAATGACTATTGCGCTGCCTGAGCTGCTGTCCCCTCAGGATTTGGTACTCGGGAAAACCCTAGCTGTTTCCCGGATTGGAGTAATCGAACCGGCGTTGCCCGTCACCAAGGTGTAGTATTTGGACTGGGACACCAGGAAGGGAGGGCAGGAGGTGGGGGTATCCTCGAATATACCACAAGTGTTTTGCTTGGGACAGACTTGGGGCGGCTAGCGTCCCAGCATGTGGCCACTGAATCCCCAAGGCCTGATCCTCCAGACAATGATGTAATGTTCACTCTGGTTGATGTCAATGTGATTAACATGCCTACTAATGGGGATGTGGGGGTGGGTGATGTACTGTGTCCTTCTCCCCTCGGGGGGAGGAGATCTATCAAGCAAGTTGTAATAACGTCTTAGGGCCCCGTCACACATAGCGACACACCAGCGATCCCGACAACGATATGCACTTGTCAGGATCGCTGGTGTGTCGCTACATGATCGCTGGTGAGCTGCCAAACAGGCAGCTCAGGCAGCGATCAGGACAGCGACACTGCAGGTAACGTCGCTTAGTTACCCGCAGTGTACGTTGGATACCAGCCCGCTGGTGCAGGGAGCTGGTAACCAAGGTACATATCGGGTTTCCAGGTGCTGCGTGGCACCTGGAAACCCGATGTGTACCTTGGCTACCAGCTCCCCTGCAGCAGCGCGCTGGTATCAAATGTACACATCGGGTTTCCAGGCGCTGCCCGGCTCCTGGAAACCCGATGTGTACCTTGGTTACCAGCTGATCGCTGGTCTCCTGCCTGCCACACGCAGCGATGCGTGCTGACCAGCAGGAGACCAACGATCAAAAAAATGTCCAGGACATTAAGCGATGATCAGCGATACCCAGCAGGGGGGCTGATCGTCGCTGAATGTCACACACAGCGATATCGCTGGGGAGATCGCTGTTGCGTCACAAAACTAGTGACTCAGCAGCGATCTCGCTAGCGATATTGCTGTGTGTGATGGGGGCTTTAGAGTGTGGCCAGCAGACATGCTGGAACCATTTTATCCTGTGAGGTTGTCACGGAGGGGGAGCAGACAGTTGTGGAGGGGGAGCATACAATTGAGAGCAGGGCAGGGATCCTAAGTAAGGCCTCATTGCATGGTTCCTCCACAAACGGGATGTCAGAGTGCCAAGTTAGTCAGTCTGGACAGGGGACTTGGTCAGTAGCAGAGGAGAAGTGCATAGTGGTAAAGCCAGCGCCCCTCGGGGGCCCAACAGCTTCCCCCTTTTGACCAAGTGGCTGCCGGGTCAGATAGAGGCCAAGAGACAGGTCTCGGGGGACTGACAGATGACGTGGCAGTCTCATCTATTCTGGCCACATCCAGTCAGGGGTTTCAGGCAATGTTGGAAACTGACAACAGCCTGAAAGCTCTCAAGGAGCAGGCAGCACAGTTGCTGTGAATTGTGCATGAGATTCTGATTGCCGGACATCTAGGGATCACTTAGACAAAGGCCAGGCAAGCCCAGCATTTCTACTAGCCAAGGATGGAGGCCCATGTGGCTGCCTATTGCAGTTCATGTGACACCTGTCAGAGGGTGGGGAAGGCAGGGTTGCGCCCCAAAGCCTCATTGGTAACTCTGCCCATTATTGAAGATCCTTTCTGTGGGGTGGCTGTGGATCTTTTAGCACTTTTTTTCCACTCCCAGCAGCTCCAAGAAATGCTTCATACTAACGGTAATAGACTACGCCACCCAGTACCTGAAAGCAGTAGCCTTGTCGTCCATTCGTGCCAACAAGGTGGCCACCGCCTTACTGGAGATTTTCTCCCAAGTTGGTTTTCCTCAGGAAAGGCTCACTGACTAGGGGACCCCGTTCATGTCACAGCTGATGGAGTCCCTCTGTAAGCAGATACATCTGGTGAGCAGCCCATACCAATAACAATCTGAAGCAGATACTTAAGATGTTGATCGACTCCCACGGGCACGACCAGGAGTGGTACCTCCCATAGCTGCTATTTGCCTACCGGAAGGTTCCACAGGCCTCAACAGGGTTCTGCCCATTTGAGCACCTATACAGGCGATGTGTGCTGGAGCCCTGGCTCTGGTGAAAGAGGTTTGGAAAGGTGACTTAGCCACTCCGCCGGGAGTGTGTCATGGGTGTATCGCCACGAAGATCGTCGCGATTACACACTCTGACTTCTCGCAGCTGAATTGCTGTTACTTTGTGTTTGGTAGTGAGGGAGTTAATTTTACCTAGCTCTTTGCTAAGACTAGGTCCAGCCTCGCCCGGCTGCTTTTGATTATGAACTAATTAGCTTCCTTTATATACCTGCCAGTCTGCTTGTTAGATGCCGGTGAAAGCATTCATGTAGTCTAGCAGACTGGATCGGTTCTGAGAATACTTAAGCTAAGAGCTCCTTAGTTGTTTTCCCTCTTACTGCTTATAGTTTATCTCTGAGACCTTATGTGTTCCTTCTGTGTGTGAGTGTTGTATGTAAGTCTGTATTTACTTTATTCCTTGTCTTTCTTGTGTGTCTTTTCTGTTCATTAACCGTTACCTGTTCATTCCCTTTGGTGGTAATCAGGGTCCTTCTAAGGACTAGATTACAGTTGTCAGGGATTGATAGGAGACAGGGTTTACGCTGGCGGCCTGGACCTCTGTACCTTTAACAGTACCTCCAGGTAGAGGGACTAGTCAGGACCCCAGTGTAGGGTCAGCATAAGACCCTGGTCCACCTCTAGCCGGAGACAGCGTAAAACGGATTCCGTATTGACTCACTGGATATTCTGTCAGGTAATTCTATGTTATCTTATATCTATGCATATGTTATATAGAATGTTGTCCCTTTTGATATAGATTACTGACATCATATATATATCTGCTATACAGCGTGACAGAGTGTCGGTCATCAATAATGTCGTGCGCTTCTGGGACAAGATGCAGTCCTTGGCCCAGCTGGTGCACGATAATATGACGTGAGCCCAGGCCGACCAGAAGCGATGGTACGACCAGAATGCTTGTGAGAGGACTTACCAGGTGGGTCAAAAGGTGTGGGTATTTGTCCCGTACCCCAGAACAAGTTTCAGGCAGCCTGGGAAGGCCCATACCCCGTGCACCAGAAACTTAATGAAAGCACATCATGAGCTGGAGGCCAGCCTCCTCCCCATATACACCTGCCAGAATAGGGAGAGGCGGAGACCCTCCCGAATATGCTTGCCCAGGCTAGACCAACGAGGATTTGTAGGTTTACAACCAGATCTTGTTGGACCAATGGTTCCAGCTGTGGGCAACCCTGTACCCCTTAAATGATTTGTTCAGCACAAGCCCGGAAGGACAGAGTCAGCCATCCACCACCTGTACACTGTGGATCACCCCTCAAGCTGGCATTCAGCATATCGTGTCTCCCTGGAGGTGCAGCAGCACATGTGACAGGAGACTGATGAGATGCTGAAACTGGGGGTCATCCAAACATTCAGTAGCGCTTAGGTCATACCTGTAGACCTTGTCCCAAAGAAGGACCAGATAACCCAGCTTTGTATGGACTACTGTGGGCTCAACGCTGTCACAATCACCGATGCGCACCTCATGCTGCACATCGATGACTTGCTCGACCAGTTGGCGGGGGCCAAATAGCTGACCATCATGAATCTAAGTCAGGGATATCGGCATGTTCCCCTGACCCGAGAGGCTCGGGAACGCTCTGTCTTTTTCACCCCATTCAGACTGTACGAGAACAGTGATGCCACTAGGCATGAAAAATGCCCCTGCCACTTTTCAGCAGATGGTCAACACGCTGCTCGAGGGACTTGAAGGGTACGCAGCAATATCACACTTTTGGCTACACTGGGCTGCAATGGTTGGTTTGTTCTCTTTGATCTTCCTACCATGGAAACCTTCAAAAAGAACCTGAAGACCCACCTCTTCCAACAAGCAAACAACCTGCAGTAACCACCGATCCACCAAACCGCTGCACGACCAGCTCTACCCTCGCCTATTGTATCCTCACCCATCCCTTGTAGATTGTGAGCCCTCACGTGCAGGGTCCTCTCTTATCATGTATCAGTCGTGACTTGTATTGTTTAAGATTACTGTACTTATATTTATTATGTATACCCCACCTCACATGTAAAGTGGCATGGAATAAATGGCGCTATAATAATAAATAATAATAATAATAATCTTCTTCTACTACTATTTTTAGCACATGTCTGTTTTTTACCACTACAGTCCTAAAGCATACATCAACAGTGTGGATTTTCATAGGGTAGTGCAGTCACAGGTTCATTATTCATACACTTGTCATCACTTGCTGTGTCACACTTATGTTATTCCGTTTGTTTTTTCAGTGAAAAAAAATTGCAACATACTGAAATTTCATTCTGAAACCAGATGCCACTCACCCATTCAAGTGGAAAACATTGTACTGCACTTGGATGACATCTGAATGCAGTTCGATTTCTGCAAACTCACACAATTGAGAAGATGGAGAAATATTGTTTTCCATCTTCTCCTCACAGTGTGCTCCGATTCTCGCATGCAAGAGAATCAGATCACACTATGCTGACACTCTGATCATACAATGATCAGAGTTTGATCAGAGTGTCATTAGCATAATCAACCTGATTCTCTCAGAGAGAATCTATGGTCTTGTGAGCCTTCCCTTATTGTTTGTATTTATCAGTGTTTGGTCTGTCACTTTCACTTTTACTGCGGCTCATTTTCTAATCTGTCTTTTGCAAGCTATTTAATCCTTACCTAAGATCAGTGTCTCATGCCTGAAGAAAGAGAATGTCCCGAAATGTCTGGCTGTGTACATATCTGTACATTGAACCTGCTCCATGCGGAATCTCCATAATTATTTGGCTCTGCATTAGTCAGTTGTGATGCCTGAAAACATTTGAAGATTGTCAAGTTAAATTGTTAATTACTATGTCTAATAAATGGATAATGTAACGCTAACAACTTGTCATTAAGAAGATAAATAAGCATTTGAAACTATTACAGTATTGTGTGATTTGTGTATATGCAATTGTGTATGTTAAGGAGATAAGAGATACTTCTATTCACTCCAGGAGTCCCTCAAGTGTGATATGAGAGTTCGTAATTGTAGTTGGACAGTACCAAATTATACATCGCAATCTGCATTAACAGCATAGGATATATTAATATTTATACAGAATTACTATATACAGTGTATTAAAAGAATACAAACCTCAAACAAATACCAAAAAATGCCATAAGAGAAATTCCAAAAGTTTCGACATTTGTAATTTAATTTCCCAACCATTAGTGAATCAAGGGGACCTTGTGCAAAGGCAGTATGGATGCACCTTGTTCTTCAACAACAGCAGTGTACTCAATCCACCAGAAAACAATAAGAACAGATACATGGAACTCAGTAGACCGTCAGTTGAGTAGTCCTCTAATCTTTACACGGGCTTCAAATGTGGCGTGATCATTTCTGGTCCTAACTACATAACAAAAATGAGTGAACAAGCTCAGTATTTACCATTTGAATTTGGATACAAAGGTAGAAGATCTCCATGGATAACTTTCATCCCTGTGGTAGTCGCCCAAACTGTTTGTGACATGTCACCCTGTAGAGATTAATGAAGTCATACATGACTTTGATGCAATTTGTCATGAGCAACATTCCACTATTTTCCATGGGACAAGAAAATATAGTGGTTACAAATAAGCAAGGCTCAGCCATTGCTGCAGTCATATGTTGAAATTTTGGCACAGCAACTTTTTCAACTATGACAATTATGTTTTTTTTAAAAAAAAAAAGGTCACAATGATGCATTGCTTACAGAATATCAGCTTTGTCTTTAAGTTGTTTTAATTTTTTTTAAACTGTTAATTTTTATTAAGATTTAAGCAAATAAACAATACAATAGTACTTTGAAAACATACATTCATACAGACATTTAACTTATAAAATATAAAAATAAAGCAACAAGAAGAAATAGGGCAATGGAGAGAAAGGTGCCTGAAAGGAAGTCAAATCCTATAGGTAGGGCCTGTTAAGGAGAATCAGTCTGGGGTGATGTGTAACTGTAATAGTGGTGTGGTGTTGCAAATGGAGTATGATTGCTATATTCTGCTCATGGTGACCAGATTTTCTCAAATTTATCTAACTTATCAGATAATATCGCTGAAAGTTTCTCATTAATCATATATCAAGAGATCCACCTTTTTACTTCAATAATTACCAGTTTTCTCTAAGCTGAGGTGCTAGCACCCCTGCACAAAGCATTTCATTGCAAAACGCGCGCCGGGTGTGGTGGGTGCCTGGATAACCTGACTTCTCAAGGTAGTATGAGTTGTCTTGTGGACTATGTTAATAATTATATGGGTTCAATAGGCAATACGGATACTTAATTCAATAAGATATACACTGGCATTACATTGTTAATCTCTTGTACCTTTTTCATATATGTCTATTGGTGGCCTTATATACTATATAAATATGATATGACATGTACTAAGACTATCTTGCTAATATAGCTTTTTTAAATACTTGTGCTTCATGCCCTGTATAGCCGTTTTATCATACATTTCACTCATATGTCATTTTAGACACAC
>VIAB01001093.1:101958-116466 GCA_009801035.1 Oophaga pumilio | reverse complement strand
TATCAAACTACATGAAATGACATGGTTAACTGTATGTAAACCAATCAGATTCTCAACAATTTCCAACATTGCATCATTATGCACACAGGGTACAACATTACAACATGTTCACGCAGTTTTTTATGTGGATTGTGGAGCGAATTCTGCTTCAAAATCCGCTTCAAAAAAACACTTCAAAATAGTTATTGGATAAGTTTACTATTGATTTCAAAAGGAAACCCTACGTATGGTGCACATGCAAATGTTTTTTCAGAGAGGGAAAAGAAACATGTCAATTCTTGAATTGCATCTACTTAAAAAACTGATTAAAATTTGACCACTGAAACAAAAAAATAAAAAAACACCCTATGTTTGTTTGCTTGTTTTTTACGTGATATTTGCACATGAAAAAATTGGAAAAATACATGTCACTAAAAAAGAATTATTTGCACTGTCCAATGTCAGAGAATCGTCGTGTAGAACACAGCTGGCCATGTGTAAAACTGTTATTCTATTGTTGGATGAAAGAATATAATAATCATTTTATTTACAAATTCTGCAGCACTTTACAATTTAGAGAGTACATGCACAAACAATGTTGGATATTACTGAGCACATTCCCAGAAAGACTGTTCTTTTGGCATCCAGTGTCATTGACCATGCATAGCCAGTTTGAAGCACTGTCATGGCCGTTATGAGCCAATACATGAGGTTGGATTTCCATATATCAGCTGATTTATAAGCCTGAGCCAGACACTACTGATGCCAAAAACTCTACATGCTCTGTTTTTGTATTTATATAAAGCAAATTTCTACTTTTACATATCCTTTGCAGAATATTTAATAACATATACTCAAATAATGGGTAGCAAGAACACTGTCAAGGAATGTAGATTTATATGCCTGACAAATTGACAATTTCATTAGGGGTTTCTGCAGTTTTTGTGACCTCTAGCTATTGACCTCTACCCGAAAACAATGTTGGTTTCTTTATAAATTGCATTGTGTCTAAGCAGTGAGTATATTGATTAAAAATCTGTAGATTATCAAGTTTGAGTCAAATTTCCTGAAATTCACTGACTCACAGAAATTCAACCATTTTGAGATTTGATTTGCAAGAACAAAAAACTTGCCTGGCACCATTTTCCACCTTGCTGAAGCAGCAGAGAGTGCACAGACACAATTTTGCATTGCTACACAGTCTTCCCCACAATGCACTACAGCTGTAACATCTTACGGGTTATCATACCTCGTACAGTGGTGGTCAGTACCAGGGCCACCACAGATCAGTGGTCATCAGTGGAGCACAGTGTGTACCGCTGAGTCATTTTCTCTCTCGAAAATCACTAGGTAAGTGTCTCTCTCCAGTAGAGTATAAGCTTTTATGGTCAGGTGGTCCTCTCTCTTATGTAGTGTTTAAGCTCTTATGGTCAGCGGGGTCCTCTCTCTCCTGTAGGGTGTAAGCTCTTATGATCAGCGGGATTCTCTATATCTCTCTCTCCTGTAGAGTGTAAGCTCTTATGGTCAGCAGGGTCCTCTCTCTCCTGAAGAGTGTAAGCGCTTATGGTCAGTGGGGTCCTCTCTCTCTCCTCTATAGTGTAAGCTCTTATGATCAGCGGAATCCTCTCTCTCTCCTGCAGAGTGTAAGCTCTTATGGTCAGCGGGATCCTCTCTCTCCTGTAGAGTGTAAGCTCTTATGATCAGCGGGATTCTTTATCTCTCTCTCTCCTGTAGAGTGTAAGCGCTTATGATCAGCGGGATCATCTTTTTCTCTCCTCTAGAGTGTAAGCTCTTATGATCAGTGGGATCCTCTCTCTCCTGTAGAGTGTAAGCTCTTGATCAGGAGTGTCCTTTCTCTCTCCTGTAGAGTGTAAGAGTGTAAGCTCTTATGATCAGTGGGGTCCTCTCTCTCTCCTTTACAGTGTAAGCTCTTATGATCAGCGGGATCCTCTCTCTCTCTCTCCTGCAGAGTGTAAGCTCTTATGATAAGCAGTATTCTCTCTCTCTCCTGTAGAGTGTAAGCTCTTATGGTCAGCGGGGTCCTCTTTCTCTTCTGTAGAATGAAAGCTCTTATGGTCAGCGGGGTTCTCTCTCGCCCTCTTCTGTAGAGAGTAAGCTCTTATGATCAGCCTGATCCACTCTCTCCCCTGTAGAGTGTAAGATATTATGGTCAGGGGGTCCTCTCTCTCTCTACTGTAGAGTGTAAGCTCTTATGGTCAGCAGGGTCCTTTCTCTCTCTCCTGTAAAGTGTAAGCTCTTATGGCCAGTGGAGTCCTCTCTCTCTTTACTGTAGAGTATAAGCTCTTATGATCAGCAGGATCCTCTCTCTCTCTCTCCTGTAGAGTGTAAGCTCTTATGGTCAGCAGGGTCCTCTCTCTCTTCTGTAGAGTGTAATCTCTTATGATCAGCGGGATCCTCTCTCTCTTTTGTAGAGTGTAAGCTCTTATGGTCAGCGGGGTCCTCTCTCCTCTAGAGTGTAAGCTCTTATGATCAGAGGGATCCTCTCTCTCTCTCCTGTAGAAAATAAGGTCTTATGATCAGCGGGATCCTCTCTCTCTTCTGTAGAGTGTAAGCTCTTATGGTCAGCAGGAACCTCTCTCTCTCCTGTAGAGTGTAAGCTCTTATGATTAGCGGGATCCTCTCTCTCCTCTAGAGTGTAAGCTCTTATGATCAGAGGGATCCTCTCTCTCCTGTAGAATGTAAGCTCTTATGATCAGCGGGATCATCTTTTTCTCTCCTCTAGATTGTAAGCTCTTATGATCAGCGGGATCCTCTCTCTCCTGTAGAGTGTAAGCTCTTATGATCAGCGAGATTCTCTCTCTCTCTGTCTCCTGTAGAGTGTAAGCTCTTATGGTCAGCAGGGTTTTTGGCTCGCTTCTCTACTGCAGAGTATTTTCCGAGCAATTACAAGCTTTCTAGTATTGAGATATCCATAAATTTATTCACCACAAATCTAATTTTTTTTACGAAAAATTCAGCAAAGTCAAAAGACCTGCTCATCTCTAATATTGATACACGGTCACAAAGAATAGTACAAGATATTCTGAATAAAATGTGCTTTTGTTAGTAAACATCATACATTTAGCTGGAAATATAATCCTTTTATTACTTGTGTTTGAGTTGGGTTTTATTCATCAGATTTCTTTTGCATTTGAGCTTTTTTTTTTTTTGCTTCAGGACAAACCTTTATATTCATGTGGAAAATTTGTCCCCAAACACATCTCTAATAAAAACTGCATCACATCTAGAAGCATTGTGCTGGCTCCTATCCCAATAATGTGTGGTTATCAGTGATCTACATCTATTAGCATGTGCACAGCATGGTGTCATAAAGCTGCAACTTAGAAAATATGTTGACAGGATATTTTTGCTCAACACTGACATGTCAAAGGGACCTTTCAATGTGTTGGAGGATCTGAGTGAAATACAGAGCAAGATAAGCCCTGGAGCAGAGGACTTGGTTCTCCCCCAGGCCCTGTTGGTGGCAGTAAGAGGAAGGTATTGACAAGTTTCCCCCTTTACAGTAGAGCAAACTCTCCAGATAAGACCTGGTAAAGATAACATTGCTGTCAGTGAAGATTTAAATCAGCTTAGTTCTTTCTTTAACCCCTTTTCACAAACGAGTTCCTCCTTTAGCAATGCATACACTTAACTATGAATTAATTACTTGGGTCCAAGAGGTCTTCCCGTTACATAATTGCAATACAGCGCAGAGTAAGTATATCAAATCTTATGTATGAAGGTTTTGTGATAAGGTTACAAACGACTACTGTATAAAAACATGCAAAATGTGTCACTAAATGGGCATTTTCATATATTTTGTGACCATTTATTCCCTTAACGATAATAGGAAACAGTGAAAACAGGGAATTTAGATTGTGAGCCCCATTGGGGACAGTGATGATAATGTCTGTAAAGTGCTGCGGAATAAGATAGCGCTATATAATAATCTTTATTTATATAGCGCCATCATATTCCGCAGCGCTTTACAGTTTAACAGTTTCAGAACACAAGTCATAAGTAACAACGTTAATACAATAATTAAAGCAAAATAAGACGACCCTGCTCGTGAGAGCTTACAATCTACAATGAGGTGGGGGAGATACAAAGTCCACGTGTGTATATACAATGGTGCATTTACAATGATGGTCCAGCCATCTTGAGGGAGTGAGGGATGGATGGAGATAGTGAATGGGCTACACACACACACACACACACACTTACACATAGAATGACTTTGATTAGTGAATGAGATAGGCCGCTCTGAACAAATGTGTTTTGAGGGAGCGCCTGAAACCATGCAAATTGTGAATAGTCCTAATTTCTTGGGGTAGAGCATTCCAGAGGATTGGCGCAGCGCGGGAGAAGTCTTGGAGTCAGGAGTGGGAGGTACAGATTAGTGCAGAGGTTAGTCAAAAGTCGTTTGCAGAGCGCAGCAGTCGGTTAGGCCGATAGATAGAAATGAGGGAGGAGATGTAGGGGGGTGCTGCACTGTGGAGAGCTTTGTGGGTGAGAACCAGTACTTTGAATTGGATCCTATAATGAATGGGTAACCAGTGTAAGGACTGGCGAAGAGCGGACGCGTCCGAGTACCGATTAGCCAGATGGATTACCCTGGCTGCTGCATTAAGGATGGACTGGAGAGGGGATAGTCGAGTAATGGGGAGGCCAAGTAATAGAGCGTTGCAGTAGTCCAGGCGGGAGTGGATCAATGCTACAGTGAGGGTTTTTGTTGTTTCCATGGTGAGAAAAGGGCGGATTCTAGAGATGTTCTTTAGGTGTAGGCGGCAAGAGCGGGCAAGAGATTGTATATGGGAGGTGAAGGAGAGATTGGTGTCAAACATAACACCCAGACAGCGAGCCTGCTGCTGGGGTGTTATTATGGTGCCGCCCACGGAGAGGGATATGTCAAATTTAGGGAGGTTAGTAGACGGCGGGAGCAGAAGAAGTTCAGTTTTGGAGAGGTTGAGTTTCAGATAGAGAGCGGACATGATGTTGGAGACTACGGACAGACAGTCGGTGGCGTTCTGTAGAACAGCGGGGGTAAGGTCGGGGGATGACGTGTATAGTTGTGTGTCATCAGCATAAAGATGGTACTGAAAGCCAAATCTGCTGATGGTCTGTCCAATTGGGGCCGTGTAGAGAGAGAAGAGAAGGGGGCCAAGGACTGAGCCCTGGGGTACATCGACAGTGAGAGGAAGAGGAGATGATGTGGAGCCAGAGAACTAAACACTGAAGGAGCGGTCAGAAAGATAGGAGGAGAACCAGGAGAGAACAGTGTCCTTAATACCTAGCTATATAAGCAAAGCATAATAACTAATAGTAAAACATACATTTTAGTTAACAGAATAACGCTGGGTTTACATCCTATTTGTACCTCTTGTTAGACATAATACACCTTTTCATTTTTAGAAAAAAAGAATGCTACAAAAATAGAATTGCAACTGTATGCCACGCGCCAACAGTTCTGCTACAGTTGCTTCCATTTGACAATTTTTTTTTCTTTTTTTCTAAAAACATACACTTTTGGATCTGGATATTTTTTATTTCCAATAAACATTAAATAAAACTTATCTTATAGGCATTGTCTGACTTACAAAAATGTATTTTCATATAAAAATAGATACAGTGCTGCTGGATTTATATAAAAATATGAATCCTTTATTTAACCTTCATTAAAATACCTTATGCATGGCAGGTAAAAGATTTTCGATGTTAAACGGTGTTAGTCATATAAAGACTGTTGATATAACTAAGACCTTTTAATGGACGAAAGGCGTCATTTCTTAGCACTTTTCCCTGACATGCATATGATATTTTAATGAAGATTAAATAAAGGATTCATATTTTTATATAAATCCAGAAGCACTTTTTCTATTTTTAGATTCACTTGCTGAAGCTGACAATTTTTCTCTGTGGATTTCAAACTAGTGTTGATGAAAATATTTGAAAAAAAAAATAAAAATTTTCATATACCCCAAGGTACCCTTATCCAGAGAGGGTAGCGGTAAAAAGACTCTTTCACTCTGTGAGCTTGTCCAATTCTTTTCTGTATTATACAAACTACCTAGTGATTTTAATAGGAACTGTGCTTAAAAGGTTATTATGTTTTTTAAAGTATCTCCTATTTACAGATATGATAGGGGATAATGTATTGATTGCTGGGGGTCTCGGTGTTCCCAATAATAACAGGGCTGTGCAGAAGTGGAAGTCAAGCACATGCACCTCCGCTCCATTCATTCTTTTTGGGACTGGTGGAGATAGCTAAGCTTTGTACAATCCCTTTAACTTCCCCTGTGCTAGAAAATTGAACAATTATTACTGTCGGACTTACTGCCAGATTTCCACCCAAATGACAGCTGGGGGTCACTTTGTAGGTACTCACTTTTAAGGTACTCTTCCAAAAAGAAGGAAGTGTGAAATTCGGACAATTCCTTTAATGTGTTTTGAAAGGCATAGCAGCCTACTCTTTTTGCAAAGTAAAAACTTGTATCCAGATGTAGACCTGGCTCATATATGCCAAAAGAACACGTTTTGCTTACATCTGCCAAAGCAGAGTCATATAGTCACTGTATAGTATACATCAGGATACTGTTTTTCTCCAGATGCATGGTGTTCACAATATGGATGAGCATCGTGTGAATAGAGACTAAAGCATTATTTGCCGGCACATATGCAATCAAAGAATGAAATAAGTTAAAATCCTTTAGAAATAATTTTATTAGGCTTGAAAAGTGACAAAGACACCAAACTTTACAGTGAAAAGCTACAATACCAGACCCAGATAATGGAAAAAAGACACACTTTATCGTGAAATAGCCAAATGTCTTAATCTCATTCATTCTTTCTAAGAGCAAAATAGACAATGTACTTTGAGTTCTGCATATGTAATTTCCCAACAAATATTTATCAGTGATACTTCTGTGAAATAAAAGTGTAAATGATCCTAATTGGCTCAGGGCTGAATGTTTCCCTTATTACACTATAATATGGTGCCATATTAGCACTCTTAAAATTATAATAATGTGGTCAGTATTTGGCCATGGAATGAAAGTAGCACTAGACACTGATACTCTAAAAATAAACATTGAAGTGCCAGTATGCCAGCTGTCGCCTGACCAGAAACATTAGACCATTTGCAATCAGGACTTTCTGGGGGCGATTCAGCAAAGATTTTTTTTGCCAGATTTCTGGCAAAAAAAGCTTTGAAAACTCTGAATTTTTTAATTTGCGACTTTTGCCGCTTTCTATATTTGCCAGCTATGTCGGAGCTGAGGCAGAATGGGGGGGTGACTGGGCATGGTGGCCCCCCTTTGGCAAATTCATGAGGAACATTGTGTTCCTTACTCCAAAAATCTTACTCCAGCAGACATCAGAGTAAGATTTGTGGAGAGGTGTACGCCACTATGCGCCTCACCTGATTCCGTAACCTCGTCCGATACACTCCATCATCAAGACTGATGAGAAAGTCGTCGGAACTTGTTAAATCAGGGCCTCAGTGTCCTCATTTCTATCTAAATTGCCTTATAATATATGTGACGATCCTAAATACAAAATCTGTTGAGTGTCAATGGGTTAGAAGTTTTAACCTCATTAACAAATACCGGTGGTTCAATGTCATCACAAATTATGTCCGGAAGCGTGTGTGTTGTGCGTGTGTTTGGATGTGCATGTATAAGTGTGGATGTGCTCATATAGCTTTTTATCTCACGCGTGTTTTGTAGTAATATAGTGATAAATTTAGTGGAGTATGGATGACAGCTGGAACATAAGACAGCTGTCAACCCATTCCTGTGTTCATTATATTGAGACAATCTCACAGGAAAGCGACCCATCCCTGCACTTTAATCTGTCAATGCCTTGGGAGTGTGTGGATAGTTTGAAGATGGCTGAAGCATTAAGCAATGCTGATGTCTTGTAAGGGGTATGATTACTATCCATCTAACCAGTTCATTGATGTCTATATCCCACAAGACTGAGTAATCTGAGATTGTGTAGAAAATTACCAACAGATAATAAAGTGATTCTCAGATCTGATAATGATGCAAAAGATGAGCAACCACCAGAGTATTTTCTTTCTTCCACTTGTTGAAAACATACACACTACATCAATTCTTTAAGAATAAGAACCATCCTTGGTATCTCATCAAGATTACCTTCCAATTGAGGGAACAACTCTTGTCAGAAGTGAAAATAAGTTACGGCCAGCAAAAAATGCCCAGTCTGCAGTCATTGCTGAACAGGGTTTGAAAAGTGTAAGAATTATGATGCCAGCTTCAGACTTAGAAAAATTCTTGGCATGGCAACTCTAATGGGCCTCAGATGTATTTCTGCAATGGAATGACCACATTGTGCAGGATGGAGAGAGGTACATTTTGCCAAGCTTCCTGTAGAAGGATTAGATCACCCCCATGAAAGCTCGGACTGGACCACAGGGGAACAGGTGAATCCCCCAGTGGACCCCTGTGCAGAAGTAGGCCCTTCACATGAGCAGTTCTTGGCAGTGAACACACTTTATGCACTGTATGCAGACAAAGGCAACATAGAGCATCTCTTTTTAACCAACTACCCATTGTATTATTTTATGGAAGTATAAGCTGAAATTACATAAAAGAGGGGCAGCAAAACACCTAGGTCTGTCTTTAATACCAGTCTCAATGAAGGGCATGCAAGAATAAGATGTACCTAAATCATTAATAGGCGCATGCCACTCAATGAATTTGGTACATCATATCAGTGTGCCTCATCAGAAATGTTGCATTACAAGTAACATTTCTGGCGTAAGGAGCAAGACCACTTCCAATCAATTTGTCAGACAGTTGTTGCCATTATCCATTCTGCCACAGCTCCTCCCAAATCCTCCCATTTTGGAAGATCTGCCTTAAGGGCCCGTTTCACATAACGAGATCGCTACCGAGATCGTTGATGAGTCACCGTTTTCATGACGTAGCAACGACCTCAGTAGCGATCTCGCTACGTCTGACACATAACAGCGATCAGGCCCCCGCTGTGAGATCGCTGATCGTTCAAGAAAGCTCTGGACATTTTTTTGGTCGTTGCGACCCCGCTGAGTCGCACATATCGTCCTGTTTGACACCTATACCAACGACCTCTGCAGCGACTTGATACTAGAATCGAGGGCGTGCTCTTGTGTTGCCTTTTCCGTGCCCCCCGGCTCCGATTGGCGGTCAGTACAGCGTTTCAATTGGCGGCGGCTACTTGCCATTGTTCCCGATCGCGTGAAAAAGGCAGCGTAGCTACCACGCTACTTTGTTCCTAAACAAAAAAGCAGGACGCAAAAACTGTAGCAAACCACAAGCGCCTCAAGAATCCCAGGAGCAATGAAACAAGAGCGCAGCAACGCTGCCTTTTTCACACAAACGAGAACAATGAGCTGTGGTGCCGCCAATCAGTACGCAGTAGTGAGCACCAATCGGAGATGAGGGGGCGCGGAAAAGGCGACGCTATGCCACGCCTGCGTGCCTACAACGTCACACTATACAGCCCACATCGAGCGCTGTATCGTCCGAAGAAGTGTAGTGTGACAGGGTTTCAACGACCGCCGACGTCGTCACGAAGATCGCCATGGTCATCAGCATCGTTGCGGCATCGCTGGGAGAGTCGGTATGTTTGACGGCTCACCAGCGATCACACAGCGACGTAGTAACAATCATTATCAGATCGCATCGTCGTCGTGATCGTTGCGGGATCGCTATGTGAGACTCAGCCTTTAAACTAGCTTGAAAAATGTTGTGACATCGGAAGGGATTTTACATCAGAATTCTTGCGTAAACACCATGATGAATTGGGTCCATGGTATCCTCCATCAATGTTACTGGTGTGCTCTTGATACCCCAGTTCAGCATCCCCCCAACAAACACACATAGCCAAGTGAAAATTGGAACACAAACTACAAAGTTTCCCACCATAACCAGTGTAGAAATTATCAATTTAGCATAGAATACTGATAAATAAAAGGATTCCAGTTGGTGTCACATATTGTTTCAGACTCCCAGGATACATGGCTGTCAATACATTGCTCTATATCAGGGGTGGGGAACCTCAGGCCCCAGTGCCATTTACAGCCCTCGATGACCTTTTATCAGGCCCCCGGGCAGATTCTCAGGGACCGCAGCGCTTTGGCAGGGAGCTGTATTTTGATTGCCACCAGCTCATTAATTTCTTCTTGTTCTGTTAGCACACACACATACACACAGTGTTTACTACTGAACACTGAAGGGCATGCAATGAAAGATTACGAACTGACGCCAGAGTCAGGATGTACTTTGTGGGCGGACTTTGTACGGCCCCCGATGGATGGTATAAATATCCAAATGGCCCTTGGCAGAAAAAAGATTCCCCACCCCTGCTCTATATCATAGCATCAAGTTTTACCTAGCACCATAGAGGACTTTGTCTTCTATAGGGACAGTAGTTTCTGTTGTCACGTTTGGAAAACATGCTTGGAAAGGACAGTTAACAAGAAATGTTTGAATAGAATTAGCATGAGTTCAAACGTGGTAGGACTGTCAGGTTTTTTGGTGCAAATTATTTAAAGTTATTTAAACACCACCAGTACCCGGTCAGACACCTCTCACACAGTCAAATCAGATCTCACACTTTGCACTGACGAGGGATAGTTCCCTGAAACAAAGTGTCTGTAAATTGACATTCTGGTTTTGGCTTTTATCCTAAGTCATGTGGCAAGGCTCGTTAAAGGGTCGACATTGACTTTTAGAATTGCTACTTCTTCTAGGTGGCACTAGAGTTCTAGTCCTTTTCCTCTCTGAAGAGACAATTTGCCTATTTCCCAGAGGAGTATTGCGGGTTGGAAGTCTCCTCATCTCGGCATGCTTAACAAAAACAGTTCTAGGATGTATTAAGAGAAGCATAGAGTCTAAATCACGTGAAGTAATTATCCCCCTCTACTCCTCCTTGGTCAGGCATCATCTGGAATACTGTGTCCTGTTATGGGCACCATATTTTAAAAATGACTGAAAAACTGGAGCAAGTTCAGAGAAGAACTACCTGGATGGTGAGCGGACTACAAAGTATGTCCTACGAGGAACGGTTAAAGGATCTGGGATTTTTTAGCTTGCAAAAAAGAAAGCTACGAGGAGACTTAATAGCTATCTACAAGTATCTGAAGGAATGTCACAGTGTAGAGGGATCATCATTATTCTCATTTGCACATGGAAACACAAGAAGCAATGGAATGAAACGATAAGGGAGAAGATACTGATTAGATATTAGAAAAAACTTTTTGACAGTGAGGGTGATCAACTAGTGGAACAGGCTGGTAAGAGGTGGTAAGTTCTACTTCAATGGAAGTCTTCAAACAGAGGCTGGACAGACATCTGTCTGGAATGGTTTAGGGAATCCTGCATTGAGCAAGGGGTTGAACACGATGACCCTTGAGGACCCTTCCAACTCTAACATTCAATGATTCCATGCTTTAGGCTTGTGACCTACGAGAGGTTGTGTGTGCATTGAAGACTTCAGGCAGCACAATGATATCACATCAACGTATCACTTGCACCAGGAAGGAGAAGTGGAGCTGTATTGCTCATCATGGGAATGGGGTTGTGTGAGTTTAATTTCTTTTTATTGACACAGAGGGGACATTATTATCATTTGGAGACTGGCACAATCGGGGCATTATTAATAACTTGAGGCACAAGAGAAATATTATTGAATTGATCTATGGAGACACAAAAGGGAACCATTATTAAAATATCGAAGCATAGAAGGAGGCCATTATTAATATATGGAGGCAAAGAAGGAGGCATTCTTAATATATAGAGGCAAAAAGCAAGGCTATTACTAATATGTAGAGGCACAAAATGGGTTGTTTGTATTGTATGGAGGCACAGAAAAGATTATTATTGTTAGGGCGCTATTAGACTGCCATATTACTCACGCACGGATATCATCACAATGCTTGTACTAGCCGACGGCTCTCCTGACCTGAACGTGACAGCCTGTATTTCTTTGCAGCTGTCACACTCGGGTCAGGCGAGCCGCCGGCCAGTCTGTGCATTGCAATGCGATCACTGTTAGTGCTTCTTTAGCAAAGGCACTCAGTCCAGGAGATGTGCACACCTCCATACACACTGATAGTGTAAAGGTACTGTCACACTAAGCGAGATCGCTAAAGAGTCACCGATTTTATGACGCAGTAGCGATCTCGTTAGTGACATCGCTGTGTGTGACATGTAGCAGCGATGTGGCCCCTGCTGAGATGTCGTTGATCGCTTATGAAGGTTCTGAGCCGTTTTTTGGTCGGTGGTGTCCCGCTGGTGAGCCTGAATCGCTGAGTGTGACACCCTTTATGAACGACTTTACCAGCGTCGCAGGTGGGACTAGGTTTTCCCAACGACCGCAGAGGTCGTTAAACAGATCGCTGATCTCTGATGAGATCTTTGTGTTTGGAAGCTAACTAGCGACCGCATAGCGATCGCACTAGCGATCTCGCCAGGTCGTGTCGTTGTCGTGATCGCTAGTGCGATCGCTAAGTGTGACAGTGCCTTTAGACAAACAGGTCACATTTTACAAAGTGAACCACACCCAGGGGTGGAGATATGTTGAGCAGATGCCTCTCCCTACTCTTCAGCTGCTCGCAATCAAACTGTCATGGCCAATTAACCCCTTTTAGTCCTATATGTACTAAAGCATTACTGCATTACCCCATCCATTAGGTTTCCTACAGGTACCTTATGGGGGGTACAGAGGGGGCACTATTAAGGGGACAGCATCACCATGGCATCTGAGCAACAACTTTGTGGGGAGGGACAGGTTGAAAAGTTGCTCTTGGTCCTTATATTCATGGCACTGGAACTTCTAATATAAATATCAACTACTTAATAGAATTGAAATAAATAATATCATTACTACACATTACAATAATATCATTACTACTAATAAACTCATGGAATTATCATACATTGATTTATTATTCTTTGTATAGTGTTTTTCTTCCTAGTAGCAGTGAATTGCCTATTTTTAAGTCATAATGGTTATGAATTAAAATAATATTTTTTATTTCTATAGCACCAACATATTCCACAGCACTTTACAATTCAGAAGTAACTTGTACAAACAAGATAAAAACATTACAGAGTAACACATAGTTCAGCGTACACCAGGAGGGGTGAGGGCTTTGCTCGAAAGCAATCTATGAGGAAATAGGGATAACACAAAATGTAAAAATAAAGTGCTTGTTGTGTAAGGTCCAGCCATCAGTATAATAAATAGGGGCATTCAATTAATGTTGCATGAGCCAGTCACCAGCCAGTATCTGTACAAGTACAAAAACAACTTGCTACTTAGTGAAAGAGAGAACAGAGGACAGGGGCGTACATAGAAATTATGGGGCCCCCATAGCAGAAGTTCCATACCCCCACACCAACAAAAAAAAAAAGATTAATATTCGGCGGGGTCACAGAAGAACATATCTCACAACTTTGCAGTCCTTAGTAAGTAATTTTCCTCCTACTGGAGCCCTAGATCAGGGTTCCCCAACTCCAGTCCTCATGGCCCACCAACAGGTCATGTTTTCAGGATTTCCTTAGTATTGCCCAGGTGATAATTGCATCACCTGTGCAATACAAAGGAAATCCTGAAAACATGACCTGTTGGTGGGCCTTGAGGACTGGAGTTGGGGAACCCTGCCCTAGATTCCCCTTTCATTGCATCCATAAGATATGATGCCAACAAAAATGCCACACAAACACTGTATGATACACACATTGAATTCCTCCACAGTGCCCTCCACATGCACAATATGATGACCCTATTGTACCCCATCTCCATCAAAGCATGGTAACCCCAACACGGTATGTTCCCCCAACTGTAATCCCCACACAGCCCCCTATGCTGTATAATTGGCCTACATACAGTACATTATAATGTCCCCACAACTCACCACACTGTATAATGGCCACTAGAGTTGAGCGAAACAGGTTGGCCAGATTCATAAGTCGCCAACTTTTGCCAAAGTCGGGTTTCGCTGACCGAAACCCGACCATAGCGTGAGGTCGGCCATGTGGTCGGCAAAACGAGCGCCAAAGTCGGATTTCCCTGAATGCTTGCAGGTGCCTTTTTTTCAGTCAATGAGCAAGGACGTACACTGTGGGCAACGAGATGACATGTGCAGCGTCCACCGCCATCGTAGAGAAGGGCATTGCAGTGATTGGCTTGCTTTGGGGGGCGTCATAGTGTCTATAAAAGCCCTGACCGCCGACCTTCATTTTACTTCTGCCGATCTTAACAGTAGGGAGAGGTTGCTGTTTATCAGTAGGGAGAGAGTTAAGGCCCCTTCACACATAGTGACTCACCAGCGATTCCGACAACGATATGCACTTGTCAGGATCGTTGGTGTGTCGCTACATGATCGCTGCTGAGCTGCCGCTCAGGCAGCGATCAGGACAGCGACTATGCGAGTACAAGCGACGCACGTCGCTTAGTTACCCGCTGTGTACCTTAAATACTAGCGCGCTTGTGCAGGGAGCTGGTAACCAAGGTACACAT
>VIAB01001092.1:209129-223370 GCA_009801035.1 Oophaga pumilio | reverse complement strand
GATACCCGATACTTGCAGTATCGTATCGCTCAACACTAATTAGAGTACTACTTGGAAGTAGTGGAGATAATGTGTCTATTGCATATTTATCTAGAAAATATATTTTCTTTTCATCACATTTTCTATAATGTTTATTCTGCAGTGATAAATATAAATTTTGTTGCTTTTATGCCAATATATTTATTTTGAATATGTTTATCATCATAAATTAGCCTCAGTGTTCCATACAAGTTCAGATACTCAGTAGAGCATAAAATCTTGGCATTTTTCACTGTACTTCATATGGCGGACATATGAAGAGTTCCTAAACAATACTTTACTTTATACTTGTGGTTAGCAGCAATATAAGCTTTAAATATAATATAAAGATAAATATTAAATTTAAAGTCCTATTTCTTTTATGAAGAACTCAATATAAAATAACATAAATTCTTCTTTATAAAATTACATTAAATTGTGAAAATAAATGTAAAAGTTATTTTGTAGAAATCTGTTCTTTAACACTAAAAGTTTCTCTTTTTTTCACTGCTGTAATACTTGTTATTATTTTGTGTGTAAAGCTTATGATGTTACTGGTTCTTTGCCCTATTACTACAAAATGTAACAGTATACCAACATGATTTGGTAGGTCATGGGAAAGCTGTAATTTAAAGACTATTCTGACAGTCGGTGAAAATTGCACTAATGTTGTTGACAAGGAGAGGTGATTTTGAGAAATTTCAAAATATGTCTGTAATACGGTTCTTTATATAATCATTGGAAGTGTTTAATCACAGAAGCTCAGAGTTTATGTTTTAAAGCATTCTATCAAGTTGTTAAAATACGTGAAAAGCACATTTTAAGTATTTCTGTGCCGGAGAGACGCAGGATGATTTACTCAATGTTTTTGTCTACATGTAAACAACTGGTAATAGATTCATTTTAAAGATTTTTGAGAACAAGACAAAAATTGATTAAAAATTTGTTTCCATTTAATAAAGATTTGACAATTGTGAATATTAAAATAACAGATTAGATTGGAGTGCTGTCTCTTTTTTGTACCTTTATACAGTTTTGCAAGGAAGGGATTGCAAGCGTGGGAGGCCCTGCACCCGAAGTACTTACACTTTTGTGCTATTCCATTATTCTCTTTAGGTCGGGATCACACATGCGAGAAACACTGACGAGTCTCGCATGTGAATTCCCAGTCCTGGCGCCGGAGTGGAGTGTGCGGCTGCATGTATTTCTATGCAGCCGCTCGCTCCACTCCCGAGTGCCGGTGGCAGGGCTGGGAATTCACATGCGACACTCATCCATGTTTCTCGCATGTGTGATCCCGGCCTTAGATAGATAAGATAAATAGATAGATAATATATTAGATAGATATGAGATAGATATTAGATGATAGATAGATAGATAGATAGATAGATAGATAGATAGATAGATAGATAGATAGATAGATAGATAGATAGATAAAAATAGTGCAGCACAAGCAATAGCAAAAATAAAGATAGTGGGTGCAAAGCCCCCCAGGTAACTCCAAACCTTAACAATATCCAGTCAAAAATAGAGGCAGCATTCCAAGGTCAAAGATATGACTAGTTTATTGACCCATTTATCAAGTTTCATTTGGAAATAAACAATGCAATATTAAGAAAATGCGTCTGGAACAATTAATGCTGTTGTATTTTCATTTTTAAACAATAATGGAAACAAGACTTAAGTCACAATCATTGTAACAGTACTGCATCTTCAGCTATAATTCCAATTTAGACATTTAGATATATTTTGTAAGATTTACCAAAATGTGACAAGTTTGGAGAAATATGTAGTCTAATTACAAGTAGAAATGTTTGCAGAAAGCTCTGCTATATCCATGGGGTTATTCTTAATGTTTCTAAATTATTGTTTCCAGCGGTCCCAAGAACGAGTGCCACCCAATGTAGTTCTGTACCAGAACCGCGTTTTGGAAAAAGAATTGGAAACGAGTTTGCCGTTGGATCTGTGGTTTTCTTTGAGTGCAATCCAGGATACATCCTACATGGTTCTGTGACTATTAGATGTGATACAGTTCCAAATGCATTGGCTCAATGGAATGACACGCTGCCAACCTGTGTTGGTAAGTATCCAACAATAAAAAATATACTGAGAAGGATGTGTTAACCTGAAGCTTTGGTTATCAGAGAAAGTCTATTCAATCAGTAAATCGAACAAGTTAGCTTTTAAAGTTAGAAGAAATAATGAGATGTTTTTTTTCACTTGAATAGAATCCAGTCTATTGTCTGTTCCTCACTGTCGTCTACCGTGAAACAACCTACAACTGAACTAAAATGACCTTCTTTTTATCCTCCAGCGTTCTATGATTCACTTAACAATGTTTGGCGTAGGGTTAATATAAAAAGATAAAGTATCAAGACAAGATATTACGTTCTGTGAAATATCAACCCCTGTTCGTTTGAGGACTTCTGAGATAATTACGCTCAAGTCCTTTCATGAAGAATCGTCTTCTGATATTATAACTAAGATGTCATTTTAGTGGATTTTTCCATGTATCTTTTTCTTGATTATAGATTAAACTCACAAGTTTATTATACTCCGGGTGTCACAGTTGCAACATTTAATAGGAAGCAAAAAGAAATTTATCTCAGAATGTGTCATAACTCATTAGCGAAGACATTCTTTACAGCATAGTAACAGATTTTCAAGAATCAATATGTAAAATCGCTAATGCTAAACAAAACAAGGAATCTTAATAGCGTAGAGGGGTTCCATACCAAAAACTGCCCCCCATTAACCCTGGAGGTTCATAAAAATGAGCAAATATATTCTAAGCTAAATAAGTTTACTTTGAATTTCCACCAAAACTTGAATTGTAGTCATCAATCCCATTGCTGGATTCCTAGGTTCTGCAGAGGTTAAAATAACAATAAATTCTGATACTCGCCAAATCTTGACCCTTATTATTCCTGTCCTAATATTGCTGTTCCCTGCTATGTATTTAGATCATCTCCTTTTTGGGCTTCACCTCCCATTAGATCTTCTGATGGGCACCACCACTGACTAAATCTCATCAATGACATCGGACGCAACACATGTCAGTGATATTTGCAGAATTCCATTTGACCATGAAGAGCATGAAACATGTCATTAATATCAATTATTTGTGTCATACTTCATATGAATGCATGGGGCCTAATTAGTGGTGGCAATCATATGGTTAAGAACATTGTTCAAAACGCATCAGGCATTTGGAGGCTGCGTCCCAGCATGATGTTTTATTCTTGACATAGAAATAAAATATTGAAGATTTTAATGAAGAGACGCCTGGTGCTGGAAGGTTTTTCCTTCCTTTGCTATTGCTAATGAGTGGTATCCAGCCACTTGTTCCTGGCACCTGTGTTCATCAAAATTCCGGTGAGGCACCATTAATCCCTTTCCCTGCTCCCAGTATGATGTCTAATTAGTGGTGGCATCTTCAAGAACCCATCAGAGACCTAGATGAGAGGTATGGGAGGTAGGTTAGAAGAGTTGAGTATAAGAATTTGTTTTTTCTTGAACCTCTTCATTTAATTTGCACCAAATGTGTTCAACACAAGACAAATAATCCCCATCTTAATTGAACAAATGTGCCCAAATCAAATTTTGTCCATGACATTGTTTTTTTCTACAGTAAATAGCTGACATTTTGATAATTATTTAATAGAGGAGGGAAGTGTGATATTAGATTATTTCTCACAATATTGTGAAGAACTAAAGATGTTATTTTATGCATTTCTTCTCCACAATATAGAATTAAGCAATGTATCACGCATGATCTTTTTAATGGACCTGGTGATGAATATACCTCTCTGAATATATCATTGATTATACTGTGCAATCATCATATACTGTTTTTAAACCAAACACTTCTGCTGGGCTTGGATTCTGCGATATTGAGATTTGTCTGCTAGGATGTTCTCTCTACAGAACTACCTCATATGTTGATGCCATGGAGAAAGGACTATGGGCACATTGAAGATTTTTTTTTTTACATGTGGTCAAATAATGAAAATGAAACTCAGCAGAGCCACAATTTTATTTGGAAAAAAGTGAAATCAAAATAATTTCTGATGAGCTCATTATCTCCTCCATGTCTGATGCCAAAAATTGAAAGTTAAGGAAGCTTTAATCTGTGATTGCAATATTATCTTTTTTTTATACATACATATATAATATAAAAAATTCTTGAAAAACTTTGGCAATTTTTTTAAAGCTGTACATCTTATCATCTTATGTTACTTATATTGCGATGCATTGAACGGTAATGAAAGAAACCGAAAGACTGGGGATGAGTAAATCTATTCAAAGCAAATTGAACTTATTTTGAATTTCACAAAAAAAAATTGTATTTATCAGAACCCATAATTTTTTTTTATTCAGAACAAGCTGGCACCATTTTGCTTGACTTTTTAAGGTTGCAAATGGACCATAAAACAAAAAAAAACAAAACACATTATACTCACTTCACTTCTCATTAGTATTGGTGGCACAACCTGCTGCCTAGTCCTGCAATGGCTCCCTCCATATTTGGCCCCCATTTCAGTCGTCACTCTTCAACATCTATGGTACCGACTAAGCCTCAAGTGTAAAACAAAAAAAGCAAGATAGAAGCTCAACATGATTGCTTTGTCATATGGATAGTTGGGTAACTTTAAACTGGTAGGTGCTGGATCCCGCTGGTGAAGCATAGCAACATATGAAAAAGGATTTAGGGGTGTAGCACATCCATCAGGTAAAGTAAAAGTCTTTTAATTAAATTCCTTTCAAATTTAATAGATCCATGCAAGAGCATAAAAACCTGATGCTTTTCTGGCCAAAACACACTTAGTCCTATGATTATGCTTTCGGCAAAAAATGCATCCGGTTTTAAGTGTTCTTGTATGGATCCACTCATTCTAATGGCATTTAAATAAAGTACTTTTACTTTACTGGTTAGATGTGCTACACCCCTACTTCCTTCTTCATAAGCGTCAATTAACGTCACATCAGACCTACTGCCGGAGGTGCCAAAAAGTAAAGAACACTGAAGATGGTCGAGAGGATTGCAATCGTTGGGAGGAAGTGAGACAATAGAGGACTGAGTGCGGGACTTGCAGCACCAGGATAGGTGTTGGGTGAATAGAATATTTTCTATTTTTTATCTCTTCTGTTCAATATGCTCTTAGGTCTGAAATGACTTCTGACGATAATAAATGGCTTTTACCAGAAATACTAAATTAGAGTAAAACTAGTGAATCAAATTTTGGCAGATAAGCCTATCTCTAGTAATGACACATCGGTATACCGTAAAGATTCCCCAATTCAAATTTATTTATCTAAGCTTCCTGACCCCCTGTGAGTGTGACATGGAGAATAGGGGTTCATTTTATTCACAATTACATTTTTACATGCTTTGTCGTAATCCTCCACAGCGTTAACATTATCTCCATACCTTCAGTAGGGCCAAATAATCTTTGCCTTTCTAACCACTCAATCTTTTTTTTTCCCTACCACAAGCAAGACAGGAATGAAATCATTCAATATATGATGTACTGCTTTGTATAATGAAATGAAACAAGAGTCTCAAATCCAATTGTTTATGAATCCGTAGATAATATATGTAGTTAGGAAGAGATTGAGCTTGATCTGTGTTTTAAATGAAGTATAGAGGAGCTCATATTAAATTGCTTGGAGTCTCGGTTGTCCTGAGATTATTTTACTTACAGATATCAGTCATCAATCATCCCGCCCAGCCATTGCTGGTAATTACTTAAACATTTTAATGTCACTGATTTTATATCTACCCAGTCTCCTACTGATGCGATCAATTATGCATGGCACAAGACATTACAGCTGTAATCTTTACAGGGTTAAGTCGCATTGTTCTACATATTCCTGCAGTCTCTCTGCATTTAAGAAACGCTTCTAAAGGAGTTGATAATGCTGTTCTAAGGCAGTGATATATTGCCTCCTAATGCTAATGGCAATGCAACACATCAATCTTCTTTTTCAGACTAATGCAAGAAGGCAGAATATCTGTGACTGAGTACGACTCTGCTTCTTGCCCCTTTGCTATGTTTTTCACTATCACGATGGCAATAATTTGAAATTTATTATAATCAAGATGGATTTTTTTCATCTTCATTTAAATTGTATACTTACTACATTGATTGAAATGTTATTTAAAATATGAGATCTCATTACATTACCTTTGAGATGACTTATAACACCTTTCTCAGATGCAATATTCATCAGGGCAATGCTCCACGCAAAACATGTGGACCATGTTATGTCAAGTGCAGAACCTGAGGGGTAGTGCTTGCTACATGTAAATTTAGCGGCTCATGGTTTAACTAGATGATAAGGTGCAATGACCTTTACTTCCCAGTAGTCTCAATAACGCACATTCTGCCTGAGATCCTTTTTTTCATTTTACTTTATATAAATTATGACCTATAATTTATTAACATTCCTAGGTAAAGGAAAGCTGAAGCAGCACTTTATTAGCAACGGGTGCAAATCCAGGGACTTCAATCAAATCCACATGTAGATATGATGCAAAAAAATGGCAGCACTTCAAGATTCAAATTAAACAAAAAAATTGGCCATATAGCGTAAAAAAATGCACAATTTTTGCATTTTGCTTGAATCTTGGAGTGCTGTAATATTTGCATCGAATCTACAATACATCCTAGAGAGTTGAATCTTCTAGACTATTTCTGAAAGCCAGGAGTATTGTGTCACTGTAGACTAATGTCAAAAGTCTTAAAGTGGCCATAGTTGCAAATAATTCAAAGAAGACAAGCTAACAGAGAGCCAGGCTGGCGGTCAAACAAGGGCATATGATAATAGGGGTTTGATGCAGCTTCTGCTGGGTGCCTCGAGAGAGGAAGAGACAATGAAATGCAGGAAACTCTGGTCACAGGGGAGCGCAAAGGACACAGATCAGGAGATTAAACATTTTCTTTGCTTTTTTAAATCCACAACGCATTTCGATGGAACAGCTTCGTCTTCTGATGAAGACTGAGCTGTTCCTTCAAAACGCGTTGTGGATTTAAATTAACAAAGAAAATTTTTAATCTCCTCATCTGTGTCCTTTGCTCTCCCCTGTGACCAAATTTTCCTGCATTTCATTAAAGTTGCCATAGACTTTTCTTCCAATTCTCCCTTACAAATTATTGCTTGGTTTGGCTTAATGTTCAAAAAGTTTCTAAATGAGGAGAGGGAACAGCCAAGCACCTCTGCTGTTGGCTGATATTCACTGAGAACAAAAAGACATGTTGAAATTGAGCAGCACGGTTGCTATGAGCTCAACCTGATGAGGGGGATTCTCTAACAAGTAGAGTAAGGTGAGCAGCATGGATTGAGGTCGATAACACAGTGAAGTTGGATTTAATGGACGGCCTGTGGATCAGCAGGGTATGATAGTCAGCAGATGGGCAAGCGGAGCTGGAAGCAGTAGATGCAGCTCAGCCAGATAGGTGATGATACAGGAACAGCAGGAAAGTAGGAAAATGTAGAAAAATTGATATCTTGCAGCAGGAATACAATTGCGCACAGGGATGGCAGAAATGTAAATGTGGGCTGTACTGGGATAATTGAGACCAGTCAATTAACAGGAATCTTGAGTGCTGGGAAAAAGGTGAAAAATAAAATATACTTAACCACTCATTTGTCCTGTCCCCAAAGTCCTAGTCAGGTCCTTGGCACAGTTATCTCCTGTCTCTTCTTTTCTCCTGTACCAATGTCATCTTCTGGACCTGGGCTTCCCACACAGAATAGGTCTAACCCAAGGTGCTGACTAGTCATTGGGAAATACGTATTGTGATATCAGAATCCTATTCAGTGCCAAAAGCCCTGGAGCGGAGTGAAGATGGAAGAAGAAAACATTGCATGTGGTGCAGAAAAAAAGAGGCTTGCGGGAGCTGCACAAAAGTCTGTATGGCGGGCTGTCACGGTGGGACAAGTTAGCCACGATGAGAGTATTATTTATTTTTTAATTCTACATTTATTCTGCTGTCAGGTCTAGAAAGACCCAACAGTATAAAAGAAGCATTCAATTCACATTTAATAAATTTGATGCAAATCAAATTTCCTGGCTGAATTTCAGCAGATTCGCTTAACACTAATACCTCTGAATGCTGTTAGCAGCAGTTAAAATTACAGTAGAAAAAAAATTAAAATAAAAACAAACCAAAAAAAATAATATGTATCAATACTTAAGTTCAATAGGTACAAAAATGTTATATGATTCAACCGGTAGTGAACAAAACTTGTGCCCTAAATGACTTTCTTTTACCTCCTTCTCAAAATGCTCTATATTTGTTTGACCTTACTTTTTCATGTATGTAACACCTATAATACTTCATTTTATTATATATTCAATTCATAGACTTTTGGAATCCATAAAGTGACCAGCAAGATAACAAAATAATGTATCAATTCGGGCTAAAGAACACATAACACTCAAAATTCTGCAATTAGGTCGTGAGAATCTTTACCTATAGAATAAACTCCAGGGCTGAGTTAGTAATGCTCCGGAGATACATAGGAAATAAACTAATTAAAATATGCCAAATATATTCTGTTGATTAAAGTGCTCAGATATCTCAGGAGTGCAGCCCAGAAGTCTTTACCTTTATTTGTAGATAATGAAATGTTATCAGGAAAAAAACATGAAATTAACCAATCTCTAATGTTTTCCATTACAGCTGCTATTTTTGCATACAGTATAATTATCCCGGTGAACGAGGTGTTAACATCAAGCAAAGATTACCTGTTACTGATTAGGCAGAATTTGCTTAGTGACTTTGTGCAGATGGTTAACTGCTCTGCTTAACATCCCAGGGAAACATTTGATTTTGTTCAGGATAAGTGCAGAAATAAAGGGAAAGTTCCACAATATGGATTATGATACGGACTCGTAATACCAACAATAGCAATGAGATTGTAAAAATGCATAAAATCTCGATTATTTGCTGTGCTATATAAATAAAAGTTCCCAGAGAGTGGCCATATTGTACACTCTTCCTTCTTGCACTATTTGCATAATATATTCATGCATTTTATGCAGCAATTGATAAAAATTTGGCATAAATTAATATGGGTTATGGTAGATTGGGTGGTGAAGTATATTCCTCTTCCACAGATTAGAAAGTAATAGATAGGGATGCTACATACAAAGACTTACTGTTAGGGTTCGATTTCCCGCTGCTGCACAAGGGGAGTCTCGAACCCATCCCGCTGCGGTCTCCCATTCGTCTCCGGCCGCAGTGGAGCCTGCTCAGCAGAGACGTCGGTCCAAGTGTCTTGCCCACTCCACTACTGTGCAGTGACTTGCTGCTGCCTTTCCTGGATCTGCTATTATAGCCAGTGCTGGAGCAGACGTCTTTGGGACAAAGTCCTGCGTTTTCCCTTCTGAGCATGCCCAGAGTGAGATCTCTCATTGGAGATCAGGGGTCACATGTTCAGGTGCTGCAGCGGCTCCTATTGGTCCGCCAGGAAGGTCATGTAGCTACATGTGTTTGTAACAGTTTCTCATTGGTCCTTGTTCCTGGAAGGTCCTGTAGCTGTTGCTATAAAAGGGTAGCATGGCTGGGCCGCCATGCGCTAATATCAACCATTATATGCTATGCGCCAGTTTGGTCATGTATATGTGTGGATAGGGACCCGGCTGAAATAAGCCTCTAGAATACCGACTTAATCGGTGAGGAGTTTGGTATGGTAGCTGGTCAGGGTCGGTGTCCTAGATGCCCTAGATTACCGGCATAACCGGTGAGGAGTTTTGATTGCCGTATTCAGGGTCTGGCATTCAGACACCATAGATTGCGGGTGACTCCCACGAGGACATTAGCACATGATCACGCTTTATGTACGCTTAGCACTTAACTGTGTACCTGAGAGCCTTACAGGACACAGTGCTTTTTCTCAGCGGCCCTGTGACGTAGCAGGGTTCGCTTTCAACGCTAGTCAGCGCCCTAGCGTGTTTTCTTTGCCACTCAGTTGTGTCTAGTGAGTGCGCACACATCGCCATATAGCGCTGCGGCTCTCCTTCTAGCGGCTCTGTGGAGTAACAGAGTTCGCACTCATTGCCACAGCGCATTGCGGCGTTTATGTTGGCGACTCTGCGGGATAACAGAGTTTGCCTCTCGCGCCATTTTCACTAGCAGCAGGCTCCGCTTGCACGGTGGACCCCGGGCTGCGAACGCACCTTTCTACATTATATATTTGGTGTGTTCCGCAGACCCATAACACTTACTTAAATGTTTTATGTTTAATATTCTTATCTTCCATTAATAGGCCTACTGAAGTATAATGGAGCTGTCATTAAATTTGTCCTGTGCTAATCCTGTCCCAGTCTATACAGCAAAGCTATAATGGAACCACAGCAGCAGGAAGCATACAAGTTGTTTTTTTTTTTAAACAAGATATCAATTTAGTGCCAAAAAGGGAAAATTATATAATTGAAAATTAAAATTCAGTAACAAAAAACCCTCTGCTAGGCTTTTCTCTTCAAAGACATTAAAAAAAAATCCAAAAGATATAGCAGCAATGCTGAAGAATTGGTGCACAGGATGTCTACAAGTTCAAAATATGGATCGGCAGGCCATTATACTGTGGAGAGGTGTGGGGCCATTATATTGTATGCAGACCCATTATACCGCATTGAGGACTGTGTGGAGGTGACAGTTGGGGGATCACACTGTGCTGGGTTACTATACTTTAAGGTGGGGTACAGAAGGGTCATCATGGAAGGTGGAGACAACTGAGGAAGAATTCACTGTGGGTGTATCTTATAGTGTTTTGGGGGCACTTTTGTTTGCATCATACTTCATGGGTTCAATGAAAGGGGAATCTAGGGCTTCAGTAGGAGGAAAATTATCCCTGATCCTTCTGGTATCCATTTCTCCCTGTACTGATCCTTCTGGTATCCATTTCTCCCTGTACTGATCCTTGTGGTCATCACTACTCCCAGTACTGATACTTGTGGTCACCACTGCTCCCATTACTGAACCTTGTGGTCATCACCACTACTCTCAGTACTGATCCATTTGGTCCCCGTTGCTTCCAGTACAGATCATTGTGGTCCCCACTTCTGATTTTATCCCATTTAGAGAATCTTCCATTTACAATGACTTTTTGTTACCTTCCCCTTAACCAGTGTTCTAACTGTGTATATATATTGTTCCCCTTAGTCACTGCTTTTGAAGCTTCAGTATAAGGTTGTTGTTTGGTACAGTATCAAATGCCTTTGCAAAGTCCAGATTTATCATATAAGTTGCTTGACCAACATCCAGTCTTGAGCTTATCACTCAGCATGTACTATATGTTAGACAGGACCCATCTTTCATGAATTTATACTGGTTATATCAGTGATTTTATTGTTCTTTGAAATGTGTTTTCACAGATAATTTCTTATAAAGTTTTTGCATATCACTTTTACAGGTTATTTACAGGATTTTACAGTAAATTAAACTTTCACAGTATATATTAGGTCTATTGTTAATGGAATTTGTCACCAAAGTCAACTTTGGACAATTGTTTGATTGTTGAGCTGAGATGTTTTGAATGTAGAGGGAAATGTTATTTAACTGACCTCTGATTTTGGAGTCTAATTGCATCTTTAAGCAACTCATACAAATGCTAACCTTTATTCGTATATGCCACAGAGTATAAAATTCTTAGCTGTATTGTATGGTTCTACTCAACTGTCACATTCTATTATATACTTTACAAATTGAAAGAAATAGTAATGTGTCAGACAATACCATATATACATTGTCTTCTATTTTCCTTTTCATTCTAGTGCCCTGTGGTGGAATTTTAACAAAGCGGAAGGGGACTATTTTGTCTCCTGGCTACCCTGAGCCATATGACAACAATTTGAACTGTATATGGAAAATCTCTGTGCCGGAGGGAGCAGGCATTCAAGTAAGATCATAAGATATTCTCAAACACTTGTCACATTGGTTTTCTTATGAAGACAACAAAATAATGTATTGAAGTCAATGAAGTGATATCTATAGTGCAAGGATTCCAGTGCTTACAATATGGCAGCAGATACAGTAAAAGGTTTTGCTACCCCATCTGAGAAAACATGATGTAGGGGCAAAGACCAAGCATACAGCAATGTGTCACTTGCAAAGCTACTTGCTGTCATTTTGATAAAATTTATTTTCTGCAGATCTACCTGTTGTCTGAATGTTGAGCTCTCTTTAACTCCACCCACACCAATTATTGTCAGCTTTCTGTCTATGCACAGTGTACACATAAAGCTGCCAATCTGTAGTGGGGGTCGTGTTAAACAGAGCTCATGAAAATGGATTCGTGCTTAGTGACAGGTTTATTAGTCCTCTACTGATAATCTTTTGTTGATAAAATTGTGATTTTATCAAAACTACAGCAAGCAGCCCAGTAAGTCACACATGATGGAAAATAGGGTCTCTATCTCTATATTATGCCACAATCAGATTAGGTGATAAAACCTGGTCACAGATTCCCTTTAACAATATATCCATTAAATAATATATATTCGATACATGAAGTGTCCTTATTGTCCTACCTTCTCTTTTTTTCAAAATAGTATATATTCAACACTTGAAGTGTCCATATTGTTCTACCTTTTTTTTTCAAAATAGGTGGCCATATTGCTCAAAATCTCAAATTTCCCTTCACACCACAGTCGAGTTGGGAATAGACATCTAGAAATATACATGTTTCTAAGTCATATTGCAAGACTCGTTAAAGGGTTGATTGTGACTTGCAGGATCTCTACTTCCAACAGGTGGCGCTATAGAGTTCAAGTCCTCTTTTTCTCTGAAGAGGCAATTTTCTTATTAAATTTCCCAGCTGAGCATTGCACGGCAAATAAGCCTGCTTACCTTAACATGCCAGAGCCGGTATGTCACTCTCCACAAGGAGAAACCTTACCCCTTAGACCTCAGTCCAGAGCCTCTCAACAAGCCAAATCAGTTCTCATACTTTGCACTGACGAGGACCAATAGTCCGAAACACTGTGTCTGCAAATGGAGATTCTGATTTGGCTTTTATCCTAAGTCATATTGCTAGACTCGTTAAAGGGTTGATTGTGACTTGTAGGATCGCTACTTCCAACAGGTGGCGCTATAGGGTTCAAGTCCTCTTTTTCTCTGAAGAGGCAATTTGCATAGAAATATACAGCCAACAGTAAGGGGAGCTTAGAGAAGATAGACATATGCAGGTCCCATTCTGCTCATTAATAAATTCACCATCATTAAACATGCATAACTACTCCTAGTTATGGCCACAAATAACCAGAATTGTATGTATCTCATATTAGTTCAGTAGGGTCTGGTTTATGGGTTATCTATCAACCGTTCAAATGATGAAGCAGAAGTTCTTCTTTGAGAGTAAACATAGTGGTGTGTGCTTTTGATAGGAAACCTACGGAAAAGTGCACAGTGTTGCTTGTGCTCTTCCTTCCTTTGAGTGATCACTGAAGGTCTCCAAACTGTTTTACTTCCATTTGAAGATATGCTGAGTGCTTCTGACTAGTGATGAGCGAGTATGCTTGTTGCTCGGGTTTCCCAGAGCATGCTTGGTTGGCCTCCGAGTATTTTGCTGTGCTCGGAGATTTAGTTTCTGTTGTCGTAGCTGCATGATTTGCAGCTATTTGACAGGCTGAATACATGTGGGGATTCCTTAAGAAACAAGCAATCCCCAAATGTATTCAGGCTGTTAAGTAGCCGCAAATCATGCAGCTATGGCAACAGAAACTTAATCTCCGAGCACTTCCAAATACTCGGAGACAACTCGAGCGTACTCAGCAAAACCCGAGCAACGAGCATACTCGCTCATCACTACTTCTGACACTTTCTTTGAATGATTGTTGAAGATCTTTGCATTAAGATTGCCATTGATCAATATAGAAAAGTTTGTAAAATTTTAGTTACCACTAAAATAATCTTTTCCATGGAAATAGGGATTAAATTTATGAAATTGCAGATTCGAAATAGACATATTATGTATTGAATTTTCTGGTCTGAATTTTTTTTTAGTTTTGGGAAAAAAAACTAACAACTCCAAAGTGCATATAAACAATAGTGAATCATGGGTAAATTTAGCCACTGTTGAGCAGTGGTATGGCATGGTGGCTCAGCGATTAGCACTGTTGCTTTTGAACACTGAGGTCCGGGGTTCAAATCCCAACAATGACAACATGAGCAAGGAGTTTGTATGTTCTCCCCATGTTTGCATGGGTTTCCT
>VIAB01001092.1:195482-208019 GCA_009801035.1 Oophaga pumilio | reverse complement strand
ACTCTTTCGCCCGGGGCCCATAAAAACTTGGAGCCGGCCCTGTTAGCAATGATAATGTGAATGTAAAGCACTGCGGAATATGATAGCACTATATAAGAAAAGCATAATAAAAACAACATTTTGTAACTCAAAAATCCACAAGCATATTTAGGTTGCAAGTACCTTTAAAGTAAGACAGATGTTGAGCCATGTTGAATATTAAAAGGTAAGAACCATATAAAATTGTGATCATGTGTTAACCTCCAGGAATGTGATTTAGACCCTGTTACCAAGTTATAATAAAGCTATTACATCATTACTACTTAGTAGGTTACAATAGTACCTGCAGTAGTTGACAGCTGGAGAGCAACATATGGTCCCCTAGTCACTGGTTGGAGAACATTACTATAACTTATTGATTCTAGTACCATCAGGTTTTTCTGTCTGATGGTCCAGGAAATATTCATATTGGCTGATCCTTGTTGATCTGAGGATGTAATTGCATATACTGTAAGGACTAGAGAGGATTTTACAAAGATCGGACGTGTCAACAAGCTACTCTATTTTCGTGTCTTGGGCACTAGTGATAAGCGAGTATACTCGTTGCTCTGGTTTTCCCAAGCACGCTCGGGTGATCTCCGAGTATTTGGAAGTGCTCGGAGATTTAGTTTCTGTTGCCGCAGCTGCATGATTTATGGCTGCTGGACAGATTGAATACATGGGAAGAATGCCTGTTTGTTAAGGAATCCCCACATGTATTCAGGCTGTCAAATAGCCGCAAATCATGCAGCTGCGGCAACAGAAACTGAATCTGAGCATTTCCAAATATTCGGAGATCACCTGAGCATGCATGGGAAAACTCGAGCAACGAATATACTTGCTCATCACTATTGGGCACATGTCCCGGGAGTAAACTGAATTTTTGCCCTAAATCCTAAAAATAATTTCACAGAGATCTTATTAGAGGAGTGTTGTAATACCACATCACAGCCCAAAAAATCACGACTGTTGGGTGCAACATATAGACAAATGCAGAATAAATATCTTCCAATAGAGTAGTATCCTGGAAAATTTTCAGCAAAAAGGAAAGATATGGAAGAATACGCCTGTTCATACTGGATTCATAATTAGAAAAATTCTATGAATTGGTTTGGTTTTTACAATATACGGAGCTATATTTACATATTGTTCTGATTTTTTTTCCTTTATGTGTGTTTTGAAGCTAAGGAATATTCCGTCTCTCTGTGTATTCCCCAGGTGCAAGTTGTCAGTTTCGCTACAGAACATAACTGGGACTCGTTGGATTTTTATGATGGAGGTGACAACAATGCTCCAAGACTTGGCAGTTATTCAGGTAAGCAAAAACTACAGGCTTCTTTTGTGACCTATTTTAATAACGCTGATAGAACAAAAAATTGTAGAAATAGAATAGATAATTGCAGTACATTAGGAAAGTGATATTTAGCACTCCATTTTAAAGAAATGTGCATTAGATTTTTATGTTTTTAATACTGTAGAATCATCATTGAGCCCTAGAAATATCAATGTGAAAGAAGACTTTCTAACAGGGAACTTTGGCTCACATTTATTAGGCAGTACATACCAGGTTCTGGCATACACTATACCTCTAAAAATAAAGCTTTTGATATTCTATGACATTTTGACAGTAATACTTGCAACTTCTCATATTGCTCCCAAAAAGAAGCTAGCATGGTCTCCAAAGGTTATATACTGTAACTTAGGCTACATTTATTATGGAAGAATTGGCACAAATTCAGCACCTTAGAAGTCATTACAGTTGCTGAGAATTTCAAATGTTCAGTATGCTTGGCTGGTAATATTGGGAACAATCTGGATAATTTTTTGAGCTGAAGAAGGGTAGAATTTATATAAACCCCACCTAAAAGTGGTCAGTCCCACCATGTTTGAGGTGCTTCAAGAACAAAACTTAGTTGGGACTTAATCATCTTTATTTTATTAACTGAATAATTGGTAAGTATGGTGCAGTTAAACTTTGCATGAATACTAACAGTTAAAAATACTTTGAGTTTATCACAAGATGTATGCTTTTTAATAATTTTGAAACAAATGCAAATAAAAAAGTGAAGCTGACCATAAATATTGGAGTTGATTGGTCATCTTGATAATGAGGTCCTTTGTTCCACTATCTTTAGTAGAGAGGTTGAAGAACAGTACTACTGACTGGTTGGAGAACACTAGTATAGCTTTTGGACTCTGCTACCGACAGGTTCTTATGTGTGATGGTCCATGAAAACTTCATGCTGGCTGATCCTTGTTGATCCAAGCATGTAATTATATATACTATAGGGACTAGACAGGAGTCTAGAAAGGTCAGGCGTGCCAATAAGCCATGCTATGTTAGTGTCTTGGGTACATGTCTCGGCAGTGAACTGAATTTTACCCAAAAAGGTTCAAAATAACTTCATGAAGACCTTATATGAGCAGGAGTGTTATACTGCCATCTCACAACCACTAAAATCTTGACAATTGGGTGCAACATATAGACAAGTGTAGCTGACTTATCTCCCAATAGAGTACCTTGGAAAAAATTGAGAACTCTACAAAAGTAAATGCAGAGATCTGGCACTAGCTCAGTTCTTTGAGTATGTGACAATCTTCAGTTCTCATCAACAGCGATTACACAATGTACAGACCCGTGTTCTGCTCGATAAACTGTTTATTTCTGGCAGTCACTGGAGCTGATTGGTGGTGGTACTGGGTGTCAGACCCCTTTCAGTTGATTACCTATACTGAAGATTAAATTAAAAATGTCTGATGCCATCCAAAAGATTCTTACAGAGCATACAATATTTTGATCCTCTCTGGTATATTTGTCATGTACCACCCAAAGGGTCGAAATTGAAATCAATAATACAAAAGCAGAAAACATAATCACACCAACTGGCAAATTAAAGGCACCAAAACAGAAAGTTTTGACAGGCCAAATATATTATGGACACTCCATATATTGTTCTTACCCATATTGTCCCACTTGGATGAGCCAGTGAGCAGCCCCTATGCGCGTTTCGCATGGGCTTCCCCCGGGGCTGTAGGAAGCACACGCAAAACACATGTAGGGGATGCTCACTGGCTCATCCAAGTGGGACAATATGGGTAAGAACATGGATCTTGTGACTTAAGTTTATTTTTCAGTATAGGCATGTACTTGTCTGAGTAGATTTTTTTATTTACTTCCTCGGGAAATTTCTTGTTGCTTATTTGCACTTGTTCTGACACACTTCATGTCCTTCAGCAACACCATGCTATACTTATCATGACAAGAACTGCTAAAGCACTTGCATTTTACCTTAGGCACTGCTTGTATTAACCCTCAACTCAAAGGGTCGAAATGTTGCATGTTTTGTAAGCTGCTGATGGAACAAATGCTGTAATACTTTTTGAAGAATCCCTTATATGCTGTCACCCCTTTTGATTTTTGTACATGAGTAAGCCATATATATTTCAGGACTTGATAAACATTACATCATACTGCTAGAAGCATTGAATGAATGTGTGAATGGGATGCAAATAATGAACACATGTACTGTCATAACTTTAACACATTAACATCAAAGTAGTGGACCACCATCAATGATGTTGTAAAAACATAGATTTCAGTATAATTTATTGCATTTTGTCTGATATATTCCTATTCATACAGTGTATGATATATTTTTCCTTCCTAGGAACCACCATACCTCATCTTCTAAACAGCACATCAAACAACCTGTACTTAAATTTTCAATCAGACATCAGTGTTTCTGCAGCTGGGTTCCATCTGGAATACACAGGTAATTGTTTCTAGTTTTCTACACCACACAAAGAGGAGCACATTACTGTCAGCTTTCTACATTGTCAGAATTCATTTATTTTACATCTCTATGTATCAAAAGGAAAAACTCTGTTACTCTACTATATGGGGTTGTTTCTTTTGATGGCTTTTTTATTCATGCTTTATATATACCGATATATGATGGATATTTCAAGTTAAAGAGAATATCATCAGAATATGACTTATTCTTTAAATCAAGTTTTTTTTTCTTAAACATTTTTCAATTTTCTTTCTTAAAATGTCAATATTGCCATCAAAAGAAAAATTTGCAATCTACTGATCACTGAACAGGCTAAAATATTAATCCCTTTACGACCTTGGACATATAGGTACGTCCAAGGTTGCCTCCGCCAGTTTGTGGCGGGCTCCGGAGATGAGCCCATAACTTTTTCAGCACATGTCATTTCTTCAGCTGAGAGGTTTCCCTAACAGCTGCGAGTTAAATCGTGATCCACCCACAGTTGTTAACATTTTATATGCCACTGTCAATCTCTGACAGCGGCATTTAACATGATCGCGACAGAAGAGCATCACAAACCCCGCCCATCACACTATTCCCACATTGTCCAATGACAGCATGTGAGCCACCAGCTGTGACTGGCACTAAAAAGGTCACTGCTGCCAACTTTTGAGAGTCCTACACTCATCGTACTACACCTGCTCTTGCTGATAACAACGAGTTCAGATGAGGCTGATGAGAGCAAACATCAGCCGGCTCCTGTGTAATAAATCATTTAAAAACTGATTGGAAAAAACGGCATGGGATCCCCTGTAATTTTATAAACAGCTGAGGGAAAGTCGACAGCTGAGGGTCAATGTTAATATTCTGGTAACAGGGAATAGCCATAAAGGCTCTCAGGCTATTAATATCAGCTTGCAGCTGTTTGATTAACCTTTATTTTGGTTATTATAGGGGAAACCCCCAAAAAATGATGTGGGGTCCCCCTATAATTAATAACCAGCAAAGGCTAAACAGACTGCTGCAGGATGATATTAACAGCTTACAAAAGGGCCTTGAATATTGTCCCCCTCCCAGACTAACAACATCAGCTCTCAGCGGCCCCAGAAATGGTTCATCCATCAGATGTGCCAATTTGGGTGCTTAGCCTTGCTCTTTCAACTTGCCCTGGTGTGGTGGCAAGTGAGTTAATAGTTATATAGTTCATGTCAGCTTTGTAATATCAGCTGACATCAAGTCCACAGGTTTGAAATGGAGAAAAGCAGAGGTGTCTGTAAGATGCCCCCATTACTAATTCCATAGTCTTAATGTAATAAAGACACATCAAGAATAAAGTCCTTTTTTAAATAAAACTCCCCACCCTCTTTTACCAATTTATTAAAGAAAAGAAAAAAAACACCATATTCCTCACCTGTCTGACAAGAAGATAATCCATATCTGTCCCACGTAAAACTCCAGCTCTGGGTAGTTTGTTGAACAGTGGCATTATGCGACCACTCAGCAAGCCAGTCAAAACACACTGAGACTGGAGAAGGCTCCGGCAGTGTGTAGCGCTGACGTGAGAAAGGTAATCGGATTTCATAGCTGATGAACCCCGGTCAACTCACTGATGTCACCGCTAGCTCCGTGAAAGCATTCTCATGAATGCTGACATCACTGATGTGACCGCGATTCATCAGCTTTGAACCCCAGTGACCTTTCTCACGTCAGCGCTACATACTGCAGGAGCTTAATCATGTTCCTGTTTCAGTGTTTCCCGGCTGGTGTGGAGAGCAGGTGGATCACTGATGTGATCGCTCTCCTTATCATCTGAATCATCGTGGGACTTTGGCATCAATGGATTATGGTGGGAAAAGTGAGTAGAACTTTCCTTTTTTATTTTTGTGAATAAATGTGTAAAAGAGGGTGTGGAGTTTTTATTTCAAACAAAGGACTTTATTCAGGCTGTATATTTTTTACAATATGATTACAGGATTAGTAATAGGGACATCTTATAGATGCTTCTCTGTTACTAACCCCTGAGATTGATGTCAGCAGCCATAAAACAGCTGACATCAACTCCAAAACTATTACTCCACTTGAAGAGCCTGGCAAAAGGCCAGAATTAGTGCATATGATAGATGTGCCTTTTCTGAGGCGTCTGTTAGTTACTATTTTTAGGCTGAGGGGCCAATATCCATGGTCCCTTACCAGTCTGAGAATACCAGCCCTCAGCTGTCTGCTTTAACTTGGCTTGCTGTCAAAAATGGGTGGTACACCACACCATTTTTTTCATTATTTATTTAAATAATTGAAAAATATGGTGTGGGAACCCCTTTACTTTTGATAACCAGTCAATAAAAAACTGACAGTTGCGAGTTGTAGCCCACAGCAATCAGCTTGACCTCCACTGATTATCAAAAATAGAGGGAAACCCACACCATTTATTTATTTACTGCACAGGCGAGAGGCGACAAATACTCTCATCAGCTTTGTCTTCTCTCGTTGCAATCAACAAGAGCAGATTTAGGATGAAAGTAATACTCCCATCAGCTGATGCCTGTGACCGGCGGTAACCTTTTTACCACTTACCACTGTTGCTGTCTTACAAGCTGTTATCTTACAGCGTGGAAACCTCAGCGCTTTGACTGGAGGTAACGATCTTACTGCTGATCAGAGCCCATGTTTCCCGCACTATCACACAGATGACAGCTTGGTAAACAATGGATGTTCAGGCCCTCCATTCCTCTGAATGGAGTCCGGGTTCGGGTTCTAGTTAGGTTAAAATTCAGGTACCTGAACTGAACTTTTTTTTAATGTTCGTCCAAACCTGCCAGACCCGAACATATAAGAGTTTGCCCATCACCATCTTAATCTTTAAAACCGTTATTTAAATACACATTTGGGTTATTAAGTAAGGATACCATTGCTGTGTAAACTACCAAGTGTTGAACTTGCAATAGAATATTTACAGTACATGGTGCCCCACCATATTGCTTGTGCTGTTAAACTTGATGATTTATTACTGAGGCTGCTCTTGGCAAATCAACTCTTATTTATTACAGAGAAGACCCAGCAATAGAGCTCACATCAGTGGGAGCGTGACATGACATCCTCCAATCAGGTTTTCTGACTAATAATAGAGAAACGCTGATTTGATTAGAGCAGCCTCTGAAATAAATCTTCATGTTTAACAATACCAACAGTACGGAGCAACACCACAGCTCTGTAGTGTTATCCCTCTGGAGGAATCAAGACTGTCAGGTCCAAATTGTTTTATAATGCATTGTTCAGACAGAAGATAAGAGTGAGTTGTTTGTATTTAACTCTCTCCAAATTAACGCATTTGGAAATGTACTCTTTGTGGTCCAAGTAACCTTGTGCAAATTAGTTTGCTAATATTGGATTTATTGTAGAATATTTTATTGACATGAATGCTTAATTTATATTTGAGGATTTTCTGTTATTTAACTTCATTTTAACACCTTAGTGACCACAATACGTCTTTTTACTGACCTGCGTTGTAAAAATATAGCATCCACCTATGGTTGACAATCCTATAGCTGTCGTCTGTACACTGTAGCTGACAACTTGCTGCATCAGCCATGATTAGTGTCAGTACCCACTATGTTTGTTTAACCCCTTAAATGCTGCTGTCAATCATGACTACAGCATCTAGGTGGCTAACAGAGTCTGCAGACTCCCTCTTTAACCCCTTCGGCACCCTGAGATCTTGATTGTGTGTTCCTGATGGTTTCCATGGCAGTTCATGGCCTAATAATGACCTTAAAGTCTTGCAGCTACAGCGCCCTGTACAGAAGTTATCAACATTTTGAGGGTAAAAATTAATTTCTTTTTAGTTCTGTTATGCCACTTTGCATTAATTCTTGAAAAGCACCTGAAGGGTTAAGAAACTACCTGAATGCAATATTGAATATGTTGTTTTTTTTCTAAATGGTATAATGTTTGGAGTTTTCCAAAGTATAGGATCCCCAAAGTCACTTCAAAACTTAAAAGGTCCTTAAAAAAATATTTTTTGCAAATTTCCTTAAAAAACAAAAAATTACTGCTAAACATTTTTAAACCGTTAAAATGCGAACAAAATAAAACTACATTTTACAAATGATGCTGATGTAAAGCAGACATGAGGGAAATGTTATTTATTAATATTTTTGTGTGATATGACTATCTGGATTAAAGGGATAAACATTCCAAGTTTGAAAAATGCAATTTTTTTGTAATTTTTGAAAAATTTCTGATATTTTTTATAAATAAACACAGAAAATATCAACATCAGAAAAAACTGTTAACATTGGTTTGAATATCAAAATAAAACTAAGCTATAAATCATGGAATTAAGCAATCAACTATGCTTATGCTACATATACTTATACATGCTTTAGTTTTTCCACTATTACGTAGAAAATTGGCTAATTATCAGCAGGACTACCCCCCTACCCTTCCCCTCCATCCCTCATGCCCTCGTTAGATTTCACTCTTTTCCTCAGGAGTCTTTTATAGAGGTGACTATGTAAGAAAGCTGTCTTTAATGCAGGTAACGAGTTGATTAGGAGCATCTAACTGGTCTGTAGGAGCCAGAACTCCTAATGGTTGATTGAATGGTAGGGGATCAAATACTTATTTCTCACTGCAAAATGGAAATAAATTTATATCAATTATACAATGTGATTTTCTGGATTTTATTTTGATATTCTATCTCTCAATGTTACAATTAACCTACCCTTAAAATTATAGACTATTCATGTCTTTGTCAGTGGGCAAACGTACAAAATCAGCAAAGGATCAAATACTTATTTCCCCCCACTGTATGTGTGTCCTTGGATTTCATGTGGGCTCAAACACTAAGTCTGCTTCTTTCATCACACATGACAGCTGATTTAATCATGTACCTTTAACAGCCATGGGTGGATTGGAGCTCCACTCGTGGCTGTTGATCAGTTAAATCCCATTGTCAATATCTGACAGCTTGATTTTAACAAGAGCTGTCATTGCCCATCAATGCCCCTGTCTCGTGATCACAAGGCGCCATTGGATTGTCATGACAGTTGTAGGTCTGCAGAAGACCCCCATGACTGTCACAATGATACTTCTATGAACATCAGCTTGTGGTCATTCATAGAAGATCATGATTTTTGCTGTACATAGCAGGGCTGAAGCCCTGCCTGTGTAGCATAGGTGATAGGATGATCATAGCTTCAAGTTTCCTAAAAGGACTATTAAATGTAGCAATAAGTGAATAAAAAAACGTTTTTAATAATATGAAAAAAGAAAAAAATGACAAAAGTTCAAATTACCCCCCTTTTGTGCCATTGAAAATAAAACAATAAAAGAGACACATATTTGGTATTGCCGCATTCAGAAATGGCCCACTATCAAAAAATAAAATAAATTATTAAAGATCAGTAGACGGTGTAACAACAAAAAAATAGAAGCGTCAAAAATAAGTTTTTTCATCTGCCGCAATGTTGCAATAAAATACAAAAACAGGCAATCAAACTATCGTATCTACCCCAAAATAGAGTCCATAATAACATCAGCTCAGGGAAGCACAAAATAAGCCCTCACCCAGCCCTAGATCCATAAAAATGGAAATGCTATGGGTCTCAGAAAACGATTCTAAATGCAAAAACTGTTTTTCATACAAATTTCAGAATTAAATTCACCACATAAATAAAAAATAAACTATACATGTTTGGTATTTGTATAGATGAAGTGACCTGGGGAATCATATTGTCAGGTCAGTTTTACCATATAGTGAACATATATTAAATTAAAAAAAATAAAACCATTGTGGAATTGCACTTTTTTTGCAATTTCACCGCACTTAGGATTGTTTTCCTGTTCACTAGTATACTATATGGTAAAATCAATGAATAATTCTAAAGTACAACAAGTTGTGGCTCTTGGAAAAAGGGGAGGAAAAAACGAAAATGAAAAAAGGAAAATAGCCATGACATGAAATGCATATTTTAAGCCCATTGGTTTAGTTATGACATTAAGATTTTACTGCAGGCAGCATGTGCGTCAGTTAAGTTAGACATTGACTGAGAGAATATTCCGTTTTTCAACACAATGCATGTAGTCTTTGATATGTTTGCAGAATTTTTAATATTTTCCAATGAATCTGCTTATATTACGTACATGCTAAAATACACGTGCATTATCAAATTTAGTGGGGTGGTCTCTTGTATACTGTATGAGTTCACTGCTCTAGGCACATAGCAGCCAATTAAGACTAACATTAGGATTGCCATTTTGGCTGAACTGCTTTAAACAGGTATGGGCATTCAAAAAGTTACAAAATATTTGTGCAGCTCTGTGTTGTGCATAATTTTAGCAACTTTTCAAAATGCTTTATAAAAGTTTTCTGGCATAAAAGGCTTGAATAATTGGCCCCATTTTGCAAGCTATAATTTCTATTAAAGCTGACTTCAGCTACTTTAAATGTTGTTAGTAATTGGCTAAAAGGCAAAATCCATCAGCTTCTAAATAGTTATACAATTTCTATGGTGAAGGCCATTCATGATGCGCAAACCTTGACTATGCTCTGCAAGGCTCCCTAAAATCACCCTTGTATTTCTCAAGGTGCAAATTATGTTTTGGTAAGGATCCAAGTGGAGAAAAGATTTTTCAGCATTCAAATTATCCAAATTATATGGATTTTACCAGATTTGATTTGCAGTGGTTATTCTTCATTAATTTAATATTCCCTGTTATGCTCCAGAACCGAAAGCATAATAAATGGAACATGTAAAAAATTTTTTAACATAATACTTACCAGTCACCCCCAGTGCCTCTGGTGCTTGCTGCCCACCTGTTTGGTCCTCAGGGTTTCTTCTTTCCGCATACATGTGCCGGTATCTTCACCTTAGAAGAGGGCTTCAAGCCTTCAAGCCATGACCAAAGCGCATCATGATGTCACAACAACAGAATCTTAAAGCATAAAAGAACATAAAAGAATACTTACCACTCACCTATCCTCGCACCTCCGTTGCTTCTGGTGCTCGTTGCCCAGCCGTTCAGTCCCTGGGGGTCTCTTCTTCCTGTATACATACGCCGGTATCTTCATTTTAGAACAGGGTTTCAAGCCACGACCAAAGCAAGTCATGATATCACCACTACTGAGTCTCAGAGGTCACATCGCCTTACAACATAACTATGACACAATGTGTCATGACTATCGAGGCCTCTATGCACTTTAAGCACTTCGTGTTTTAAAAAGTAATGAGAAAAATTCCAGTTGGATCAATACAACAAAATGGGTCATTACAAACAGCTGGACTGTTCTTATATGTTATACATTCTTATTTCTGGAAATAGCTGTGCCCAAAATATTCTCGGTAACTGATCTTGTAATTACTAACTGCACATTAGTCAAAAAATGTATATGAAGTCTTTTGTAGGTAAAGATGTTACCAGACCCGTAGTCATGAGCTCTGAAATGCAATTATCCAACTATTATGTTTATCAAGGAGATAAAATAGATAAAAGTGCTTATAACTTGCTTTAAAGACCATTGTAACATTCTGAAGTCTGGAAAGAGCATTTGTAAAGAAAAGTGTTATTGGATCAATACAATGAAAATTATAAAATGATGAACTGTATCCATTATACATACATGGTTTTGTCACCCATTTGTGGACTGAAACTACATATATCTATCTTAAAGATGACATTTTGGGTGCTATACTACAAAATGGATGCTCTGGGGACGGAAGGAGAGCACATTAAGACAAAAAAAATTTGTAAGGTTCTTACTGTTATATAAATAAATACTTACTTGAAAAAGAATTCAGTGTGATTGCCATCACAGCATTGGAAGATATGAAGCCACTTTGATTTCTTGACTTCCTGTTGCAAGAAGTCCAACTTGAATTGTCCATCCAATAGACTACTAATGCAATTGTTTTAGGTCTAAACAATAATCTTTCTTTTTATATAGCGCTAACATATTCCGCAGCACTTTACAGTTTGCACACATTATCGTCGCTGTCCCCGATTGGGGCTCACAATTTAGATTCCCTATCAGTATGTTTTTTGGAGTGTGGGAGGAAACCGGAGTACCCGGAGAAAACCCACGCAAACACGGGGAGACCATACAAACTCCTTGCAGATGTTGTCCTTGGTGGGATTTGATCTAGCACAGGCTGATCTGATGGTCTTTGTCAGCTTTAAAAGTGATGAAGTCACCACTCTTCTGTCACAAGACCACTTATGTCTGTAATTGCCTGCAGCTGCCATGTAACTAGAAGAATCATAGAATGGTAGAGTTGGAAGGGACCTCCTGGGTCATCTGGTCCAAACCCCTGCTCAAAGCAGGATTCACTAAATCATCCCAGACAGATGACTGTCCAGCCTCTGTTTGAAGACTTCCATTGACTTCCACTGTTGACTAATGTTCAGTCTGCGATCTATTAGTATACTCAAGTCTTTTTCACATGTGCAGTTACTTAGCCCTATTCCTCCCATTCAGTATATGCTGTTTTCATTTTTATTGCCCAGTAGTACTTTGCATTTTCCCTGTTAAAAACCATTCTGTTAGTTGCTGCCCACTGCTCCAGTTTATTTATATCTTTTTGAATCCTCTCTCTCTTCTCTAGCATCAGCTATCCCTCCTAGCTTTGTGTTATCAGCAAATTTAATCAGTTTACCCTCAATTCCTTCATCTAAATCATTGATAAAGATGATGAACAATACAAGGCCCAAAATGTCTTCTGCTATCTCCTTCAGTACTCTGGGGTGTAAT
>VIAB01001092.1:114803-135931 GCA_009801035.1 Oophaga pumilio | reverse complement strand
GTAATTCTGCATGAACCAGTTAACAGGCAAAGTATGTAACAGTAAAGACACAGAGTGCTATTAAATGCATAAAGCAGATGAGAACATAATACGAGGTACCTGATTAAGGTAAAAAAAAATTTTTTAATGGGCCAAGAGGGATAGTTAAGTTAATGCGTTGAGGCGGTAGGCCAATCTGAGCAAATACGTTTTTATGACACGCTTAAAACTGTGGGGATTAGAGATTAATCATATTAACCTGGGTAGTGCATTCCAAAGTCTTGGAGACGGGAGTGGGAGGTTCTGATTATTGAGGATGCTAACCTCAGGTCATTAGCAGAACGGAGGGCATGGGTAGGTTGGTAGGCTGAGTTTAGGGAAGAGATGTAGGGTGGTGTTGACCCATGGAGTGCTTTGTGGGTGAGAGTAATAAGCTTGTACTGGATTCTGTAATGGATGGGTAACCAGTGTAATGACTGGAACAAGGTAGAAGCATCGGTATAACGATTGGTGAGGAATATGATCCTGGAGGCAGCATTCAAGACAGATTGGAGAGGGGAGAGTTTGGTAAGAGGGAGACCGATTAGTTGAGAGTTACAATAGTCCAAACGAGAATGAATAAGAGAAATAGTAAGGGTTTTTGCAGAGTCGAAAGTAAGAAAAGGTAGAATTCTAGAGATGTTTTTAAGGTGCAAATAACAAGAGCGAGCAAGTGATTGGATGTGGGGGGTGAATGAAATCTTGGAATCTAGTATGACCCCAAGACAGCGGGCATGTTGCTGGGGAGTAATGGTGGAACCACACATGGAGATGGAGATATAGTGACAATTAGTTAGCTAGCTGCTAATGGTCATACCATGGATACCTAAGGTCCTGCAATGCCTGCACATGAGGAAAGAGATAGCGTGAATCAGAAAAACTATGCTATATTTCTAATTGGAGGTATTGCTATTATTATTATTATTATTATTACAATTAGAACACATTGGTTTAGGATCTTGGAAATGGCAATACCCCTTTAGGGCATTCTATTAAATCCATACTCCTCTCTATGTCTGTTCAGGCAGAAGCTGTGTTTTCCTGCCTCTCAAACTGATCACTTCTCAGACACTTTTAGGGAGATCAGTGGGAGTTTGAAGACCAAACATCAACAGTCTAAAAGCAATTAAAATGCTTAAAAATACTGTTAAATGTTTAATTACTCTTTCTCTGACATGCTATGAAGTTGGTCCGTTGTGAGTCATGATAACCACTGTTAAATCTGAGCGTCACAGTTCAGAAACTTTCATAAAACTATAGAACCACTTGACTGTACAGTATGTATGAGCATCATACAAATGCATGATATCCATGAAAACATAACATGCAGGATACCTTCAGGTACCATCAGAGGAAGCTTTCTACATACTGTTATCTATTGAACCCAATATTATCTGATTAATGGCCACTTCTATGTTTACAATATGAGGTCCTTGTCCTTAGAACACACATCATTATATATTTTTGTGCCAGTATATATATCGGCTACCTGATAAATCACTCAGCTGAATGTCTGGTGTCTAGCAATGCTTGCAGGAGAGTCCACTGGCAAATCTATTCTATTATTTCTAAACACTGTTTTTCGGCGATTACTTTGTTTCTCCGTTCATACTGCACCCACACACACACAAATGATACACCATTTGAAAGGTAAACTTGCCCCCTTCAGCAAGAAAATAGCAAAACAAACCACACATCTACGATTTGATCACAAAATACAGTTTAAGCTTTAATTTTCATAAACCTGCAGTAAGGAAAAATGACCTGCAGGTGGCACCACAGTACCCCAAAGCACACTACCACAAAGCTGTTTACAGACATCACAAACAAATTCAAACATATGTCTTGGGGGCTTTCCAGCTTGCCAAGCTGCTTGTCCAGCCTATTTTAGCCAAATTGGGGGATTGTACACTTCATTGCAGGTGAGGCACATATGCAAACACATTTGTAAGCATACACTGCCTTTTGAATTGCACACTTGCTCTGTTCATACTCCACCGACACAAACAAATGTTACACCATTTGAAAGGTCAAATTACCTGCAGGTGGCAGCACACTGCCCGAAAGCACACTACCACAAAGCTGCTTACAGACCTCACAAACAAATCCAAACATTTGCCTTGGGGTCTTTCCAGTTTGCTCAAGTGCTTGCCCAGTCCATTTCTGGTACATTGGAGGATTGCATACTTCACTGCATGTGAGTCACATATGCAAACACATTTGTAAACATGTACTGCTTTTTCGCTGATTACTTCGACCCACTGTAAGCTTTTCAGGGGATATAGCTCTGGGATCGCCGTCCGGGTAGACGGAGTGGCACGGAAACAGTTCATTCACAGACAGCAGTTCTGGTAAAAACTGGCCGCAACCAGTTTTATTAAAGTCCACAGCAAACAGAACATAATCAAAACCAAATCATAAACATAAGACCTGGGCTTGTCCAGCCACTTACTACACTTAGATAGATTTCCCTATCTATCCGGGACCAGACTCTAACAGCCTGGGCCAAAACAACACATATGTTCAGCATTTACCAGCATGGAGTTTCACAGAGTCTCCTCCTTGTGTCTGAAGGCATATCCAACGTCCAGACTTGAGAGAGCTCCCCTCCTATTCAGCAGCTATCCGCATGGATTCTCACAGAGACTACTCCTGTGTCCGGGGTACATCGAGCACCCAGACTGAGACAGCTCATACTCCTGGAGACTCCTTCTTGTGCCTGGACTCCTTGTCCAGACTAAGCGAGCTCTCTGTCTGTGTTCGCAGACACCTACTTCTGGTCTCCTAATTAACAGCTGAGTGGTTTCAGGCCTGAGCTGCAAGTGTGTACTGAATGTAAGGTGTAGTGACCTTTCTCTACCACTAGGTTTACAAAGCCATACATTTCCCTTATACCAGTCAGCAAAGTATCTAGGTGAAATGTACACCCCATTCAACACACATACTCTCACTGTCTCACACCACACACACACAAATGATATACCATTTGAAAGGTAAACTTTCTCCCTTCAGCAAGAAAAGAACCAAACAAACCACACATTCACGATTTTATCACTAAATACAGCTTAAACATTTATTTTCCTAAACCTACAGAAAGACGCAATGACCTACAGGTAGCACCTCAACCGGAAGACATTTTTTGGCCTCTACTTTCATCTCAAGAAATACATTTACATTTGACCAGCTTACTTTTTCTGAAATTGCCTGCGCCCCCAAAGACCAATGGGCAAAAATTTTGCACGGGCCAAGCTAGTATTACATTAAACTAACTGTATATTCACATGCACAGTATGCATAATTCCAGTACAGACTTTCCCTTAAGCCTCCGGGCAACCAATGCTAACTATAAATTTATTGATATGTTCTTCAGCTTACAGGTGCTCAGCCTTTTGCCTCCCAGACACCCTTTTCTCTTTTCAAACTCACAAGACCCCCTATTACTCAAGACTCTCCATCACTTACCATCATTACTCACTAAAGCTTGCTCCTTGCATGCTCTTCTTAGTCCTTTTTGCTCTCAGAATTGGTTTTTCTAGCACACCGTGTACCTCCAGACAGACATATTTACTCATATGCTGCTAGAAACTTGTTTTATAGATAGGGTTCTACCCTGTGTTGTGGTATAACATCTCAGTGAGAATTTTATGGTCAAATTAGTATGGAGCTCAAAGTTCAGTCCCTAATGAGTGACATCCCCTCCTCCTGGGATTTCTCATCGAGGAAACCCTATTCCTGAATTCAACCAATGGCTATGACAAGGTATGAAGGTGGTCCACCTGCTAATCACAAAAACAGCTTAATCATTGAATGCACTTTGTCGAATAGATAAGTACACAATAAAATAAATACTTTCTAAATACACACATCCAGTATTGTGCAAAAGGAGCATATGAGGGTCACTTCTGGTCCAACGCACTTGGAAGCAGAGATTTAAATAATTAAATTAAAATTCTATTAAGTATTTTTCTACAAATATACACTTTTCAAAATTGAAATTGTAACACCAATAAAGAAAAGTCATGGAATTATGCTATTCATGGGATTTTCAAAATATCTTGATTTATTAATTAATTAATTATTGAGTAAGAGCGCCACTTGAAGAAATACAAGTACCATTCCATTCTAGACAACATTGCCTTCTTGCCCTGCACCATGATTACCTATGAAAGCAAAGGCATGAAGTCAATGGAGCACCTAAAGCTTGATGTCTGGCTGGTAGCCCATTGTCGAGCAAATGCCATTCAATGATTTGATGCTTTGGCTTGGTATCTAACATCCAATTTCACTTGCAGTACAGAATGGATCAATCATGGAACCAGCAAAATGAGCATTTCTCCAAAAGTGTCCCAGGGGACGTTTTTCAACACAAAAATGCAAGGTCGTATATTGCTAGTGCTACTGTGAGCAGCCTGTGTAGCCTTAATGTGCTGCGATGCCCTGCAAAGTCTCCTATCAACCACATTTGAGACATCATTGGGTGACAATTGCAAATGAAGCTGTAAGCAGTATGATTTACCTGCTTAAGTGCATTTAGCCTGACAGAACACTCCTTAAACAACCATAAATAACCTCATTGATACCATCCCAAGGCTATAAGTGCAGGGAATTTTGTGTGTGACACTCATACTCCATATAGAATTAATTAAGATATTTTGAAAATGTTGTTTCCATGACTTCATTATTTACATATCATTAACACATTTAACCATCCTCTGATATACCAAATTTCCATGACTATTCCTTCTTGGTTTTGCAATTTCACTGTTGAGGAATGGTTATACAGTACATAGAGGGATAACAATTTGCTCAGCTCCACCTGCTCAAGGTGATAATGCCTACAGGTAGGGGAACATGTTAAATTTGATAGGCATATTTCCAGTGTATGCAAATTCACTCTATTGCAGAATAAAATAAACTATCTCACTAGTCTGATTTTGGAGATGTAGCTACTAGAGTTGAGCGAAACAGGTCGTTCATTTTCAAAAGTCGCCGATTTTCTCCAAAGTCGGGTTTCATGAAACGATACCCGACTGTGGAGTGAGTTTGGTCACGTGTTCAGCGACCATTTTGCTGGAGTCGGTTTTCCCCTACACTTTAAGCGCCTTTTCTCGGCCAATGAGCAAGGACGCAGGCTGTGGGCAACAGGATGACATAGCCAACCGCCAGCACCATCTTAAAGAAGGGCATTGCAGCGATTGGCTGACTTTCAGTGGCGTCACAGTGCATATGAAATCCCTCAGCGCCTACCGTCATTTTAAATCTGCCGAGCTCAGTGTAGGGGAAGGTTGCTGGGCGCGGTGCGTCTGAGCAGGGAAAGCGTTAGGCAGGGCCTAAAAAAAAATTACTTTCTGCTGATAGCGATTAGCTGTACAGTGATTGTGCAGTGAGAGGGGAGGATTTTGCTGTGTGCAGCAACGCTAGTTCTTAGGCTGCCTGCCTGCCAATGACGCTGTAGAAATTGCTTGTGTGAAGCATCAGATTTGATTAGTAGGCTGCCTGCCTGGGATAAGGGGGCAATTAACTTGGTGGAGTAGCAGAGCTGCCTGCCAGTGACAGTGTACAAATTGCTTGTGTGGAGCATCCCATCTGATTAGTAGGTTGCCTGTCTGTGATAAGGGGGCAATTTATTCTCCATTGACTTGCATTGAGGTCGGATTTTCGACTCCGACCCACCATTTCCGTTAGTCGGCCGACTTCGTTCGACTCGACTTTTGAGAAAGTTGGGTTTCACGAAACCCGACTCGACCCGAAAAAATTCAAAGTCGCTCATCTCTAGTAGCTACCCTATGAAGCAGTGTCCGACCCTTTAATGAGCCTTGAACTATGACCTCTGTAAATGCCAGGCCTAAAGCTTATCTTCAGACAGCTGTTTAAGGGTGTTTAACCACATCAATATAGATCATAGTCTGGTTGACTGAGTGAGATGTCCTTGATGGATGTACTTGATCTTATTCTTAAGAGACCAGCTGAGTAGAGTCTTGACACTGCTCTAAATGAAAAAAGCATGAAAATTATCTTATCTTTTTTTTTAAACAAAACTGTTGCTATTGCCACTTAAAAGTAGCTGTTTTACAGTAAAAGTCAATGTCTTCCATCATGACTTGTAAACCTAGAACTTCTAGAATAAGGAAATCTATTGAAAATTTTAAGTCGCCAGCTTTGCAGAAAATTAAATTCTTGGCAAATCAAAAGTATTTTAAAGCTTCCAATGGCCCTAAAAACATGTTTAACACTCTGAGGTCTCCTAGAACTTAATGCAAATTCTTTCAAGCTCTTTAATGCAAACACATCCTTAGTAATGTTTAAGTGACATCAATATGCGGTATATGGCTATGTTCAAATGAATTGTAAATTGTCAAAACCAACTGCCTATTCCTCCCATACTAATCTTCTTCATTGCTGTACTGTTGGACACAATATCTATACAGTTTCTTCAGTGTTTTATGGTTTTCTTTCCCTATGTGGCTAAACTGTGACCTGTGACATCTTCTCACTATCCATATTCACCATAAAATATCAACAAGAAAATAGGAACAGCATCCAATCCAGGTAGAAGTATAACAAGTCTTTATTCAGCCACCATAAAACACGACGTTTCGGCCATTATAAGGCCTTTATCAAGTATACAAAATTGGGCAAAATGGCGTCCTTAAATGATGTGGAGAAGCCAATCACCATCCAGGAACCGCCCACATTACTAATAGACATATATAACAGATTATACAACAATATTCAATTAAAACAGTGATCAAAGCTCAAAATAATGACATCACACAAAAATACTGCAATGTTATAAATATGCATGTCATATTCAATAGATTATCTCATGTAAACAGTATAGCGTTTTTATCTACCAATAGATGATCTGCTACTACCAACTCCCATAGTGGTGCTGTACCAATCGTGTACTCACTAACTGCAGCATCTTTCATATCCAATCAATATCCACTTGTCAGCGTTTAATCAGAGCTCTCCTCCAATCGCCCATAAGATCACGTATCGGGAGACACACTTAAGTCACTCCCCACTGTGTGGTAAACAAAAGCACATGTCCAGAAGTCATTGCAGTAAAACGCTAGGTGGATCATGTGACTACCAGCGTCATCAGACATCCAGTCATGTGACTGCCAACGTCATCAGAAGTCCGGTCACATGATGACCTCAGCATGAACCCCTATTCAAAGACGTCCCGGCCAAAAAGCACCAAAATATCGCGTGATCACCGGCATCATCCGACACCTGATCACGTGGCATAGTATGTGCCAAAAACGCGCATGCGCACCGGACTTTACTATTACTAATTCATAGAGACTGTCATCAGGGAATTTGCCGGTATTCATCCCCAAAAAGAAAAAAATTCTTTCTGAGGACAAACTCCAACAGTGCCAGGACCAGCTGTGCACAATCTGGGGTCATGTCAGAGCCCGACAGTGCCACACCAACAGCTTCCAAACCTCGTTCATGTTTAATAGAGGTGTACAGTGATACAACATCTGAACTGTGTTTGTTTTTAGATATATAGTTAGATATATATTTTATTTGCGTTTATTGTTTTTTAGGAAGATAATCTGGAGTGATCGGAGCATTTGGTGGCCTAATGGTTCCTGTGGTGGACATCACCTATGTTGTGTAGATTAAAATATTCTTTTAGGTTGCTTTTCTACACATTGTTAATCTCCCACTTCCGTGTAGTTTAATTCGTTGCATTTTTCTGGGATTTCTCTTTTTTTCCCTTGTTTTCAGAGCATGAACACTATTTTGCAAGGGTGTATATGATGTTATATGTAGTATGAACTAATTAGTTAGCGCTGGTTTTACAACACTGACGGTCATGTGACGGGCAAATTCCCTGATGACAGTCTCTATGCATTAGTAATAGTAAAGTCCGGTGCGCATGCGCGTTTTTGGCACATACTATGCCACGTGATCAGGTGTCGGATGATGCCGGTGATCACGCGATATTTTGGTACTTTTTGGCCGGGACGTCTTTGAATAGGGGTTCATGCTGAGGTCATCATGTGACCGGACTTCTGATGACGTTGGCAGTCACATGACTGGATGTCTGATGACGCTGGTAGTCACATGATCCACCTAGTGTTTTACTGCAATGACTTCTGGACATGTGCTTTTGTTTACCACACAGTGGGGAGTGACTTAAGTGTGTCTCCCGATACGTGATCTTATGGGTGATTGGAGGAGAGCTCTGATTAAACGCTGACAAGTGGATATTGATTGGATATGAAAGATGCTGCAGTTAGTGAGTACACGATTGGTACAGCACCACTATGGGAGTTGGTAGTAGTAGATCATCTATTGGTAGATAAAAACGCTATACTGTTTACATGAGATAATCTATTGAATATTACATGCATATTTATAACATTGCAGTATTTTTGTGTGATGTCATTATTTTGAGCTTTGATCACTGTTTTAATTGAATATTGTTGTATAATCTGTTATATATGTCTATTAGTAATGTGGGCGGTTCCTGGATGGTGATTGGCTTCTCCACATCATTTAAGGACGCCATTTTGCCCAATTTTGTATACTTGATAAAGGCCTTATAATGGCCGAAACGTCGTGTTTTATGGTGGCTGAATAAAGACTTGTTATACTTCTACCTGGATTGGATGCTGTTCCTATTTTCTTTTTGGACTTTGTTCGTTTGGATCCCTGAACGCCAGAACGTGCATCCCTGATAACTCCCGAGTGCTGTCAGCTGCTTGAATACTTGTTCACCATAAAATATCTTCTGCATTTCCTGCTTTTGCTTTTATAAAGGGTATATTGGTCCATCCTGCGTGGCTGCATGCCTTAGGTCATGTGATTCTTCTTTGACTGATGCAATCATCTGCAAAATCTAAAAGGGTAGCAACTATGTTAGGTTATTGGCACAAAGTAAATTGAATTCCTAAAAATTCAAAAGTCAACACAATTTAGATTTTTATTGAATCAATTTTCTCATCTCTAGTAGTTTTCTCTCCTTTGTGGCACTTGCAACACAGTTTAATTCTGTTAGAGAGCTAATGTGTATATTGTCTAATATAAAGCATTGTCAATAAGACTTCACACTCATTTGGTCTCTCAAAGAACCAGTATTTCCCCCATTGAGGATTTCTCCAAAGCATGTTTCCTATTTTAAGTATACAACATTTGTTGCTAAATTTTTCAGTCATTTTAGAAAAAGTCATTTCTAGACTTTCCCTGAAGATGGTTGTAGATTAGGGGACAGTGACTGAGCTTCCAAAAAAGTTTTACAGTGTTTGCACAAAGTAAGTTATTCGGCAGATTAAAATAATTAATTCTCGACAAAATAATTTAATAGCATAACTGGAATAAATTCAATTTTTTTGCGTTTCTGAAAAAAACAGCTTTTGGAAGTCCATCACTCTCATATATCAAAAAATCTGGAGAAAAGGTTTAATTGCCCTGAAAGAAAAAAGTTAATTTTGTCATTTAAAATAATGTTCCCTGTTCTAAATTTGAAAGGAAGTGAAAATGTGATGTATTGGCAGTTCTGCTCACATGGACATCAAAGAAAGGAGAATGTATTTGTATTCTAGAGCCCTACTTATTTGAATGAAATTATAAAGTGGCGGCATTAAACCAAACCTTGTCACGTTTAGTAAAGCTTCATTGTCAAAACTAAAATTTTGTGTAATATAAGCTTTTCCAAAAATATACCTTTGCCTAAAATGTTTCCAAACAATATAATCATGGGCTCAGTCAGACGTATAGGACATGAGGATAATAATGTGTTGAGAGTAGCAGGAAAACCAAGATGTCTGATTTACAGCCAGACCAAATGCAAGGCACTTTGCAAATGGCATATTCATTACTTTTACATTTAACCTCTGAATTCTTTTCTGGTTGATGTTTCCATTTCTTCATCCTTCTGGGTGGCTTTTTGAATGTTCAGCCGCAATGTTCTTCTTTAGTTATTAATTCATTATATGTTCCCAGAAATAATTACCTAAACTTCTGATCTTTTGTAGTACAGTTATTAAAAAAGTAAATATGCATTATCTGATACTTAATACATAGTGAAAATTTGGTTGCTTTTTGAAGGTTTTCTGCTATTCTGACACCTCAGGGGATCTGCAAATGAAGCCTGAAATTTATTACAGGCCAATTTGCACTCTAAAACTCAATTATTGCTTTCTTCCTTCTCAGTGACAGATGTGGACCAAAACAGCAGTTTTTCACCTCATGTTGGCTATTGCCGCATTTGGGAAAAATTGTGTAAAAACTTGTGGGTTCCGTTTTCTCCTTTTACACTTTGTGAAACTGCAAATGTGGGGCTTTATGAACATATGGTGAAAATAAAATATTGTTTTATTTTTATTTAAATGTTCAGAATAAAATAACAAAAAAAGAAGCAATACTCATCTCTACTGATCCCCTACCTTACGCATGCTGATCCTCCTCTGGACTTCCTTTGTTCTCTGCTAACTGGTCCCTCCCAACACACAGGAAATGCTAGTAATTGGCTACTAGGCATTTCTTGGGATATCCATTATATCCAATATATTGAGACTGAACCAAGAAGTTTAGATCAGCAGTGGAATCGAGAGAGTCGAAATGATAGTGGAAGGGGATTACTGGAGATCAACACTAATTTTAATTATTGTTATTTATTGCAACTGGAGTTTTTTTAAAAAAATTGTCAACTTAACAGAATGGACAACATCTTCGTTGGTGGAATCAGATTTCCTGCTTGGTTATTTACACTGTGCATGTTTCAATGTTTCATGATTACACCTTTCTGTGAGTCTGGATGTAGGTAGTGATAAACAAACATGCTCGCATAATGTCTTATCAGAGCATGCCCAGGTGTTATCCGAGTATCTTTGGCATGCTCATATATTATGTTTGAAGACATAAGGGCAGCACGGTGGCTCAGTGGATAGCACTGCAGCCTTGCAGCACTGGAGTCCTGGGTTCAAATCCCACCAAGGACAACATCTGCAAGGAGTTTGTATGTTCTCCCCGTGTTTGCATGGGTTTCCTCCGGGTACTCCGGTTTCCTCCCACTCTCAAAAAACATACTGATAGGGAATCTAGATTGTGAGCCCCATCGAGGACAGTGACAATGTGTGCAAACTGTAAAGTGCTACAGAATATGTTAGCGCTATATAAAGATTATTATTATTATTATGTGTGTGGATTCCATGACAAACATGTCAATTTATGCATGTGTTCAGGCTGTCTAACAGCCACAGATAATGCAGTCATGGGGATGAGAACAAAATATAACACCCGAGCATGCTCGGATAGGATGTTATCTGAGCATATTCGCCCATCACGAGATGCAGTGACTAACTCTCTGCTATCCAATCTGGAGCAGGGGCATGCTGAGCTGTCAGTATTTGATGGACAGTTCAGCAATCCAATCTGAGTTAGGGTATTTCCTCAGCTTCATCCGTGTGACTCCTGTTCAGAAAATTACCTATTTAGCCATGGAGGATGGAGGATTTGATTACCAATCTGTTCCTTAAAACGTCCATTACAAATCAATGCCATTAATAAATAATGTTAACTGGGATGAATGCAAGTAGACATAACTTCAGAGTGGTAGGAATGAGTAAGAAACTTTATTTTGAACAACTTTCTGCATCTTTAGCTTAAAAAAGTTTCTTAATTATTTTGCAGCATTACAAAGAACTGAGAGATAATGTTTTAACTTATTAATATGCAAATTTTGCCTTTAGTAAAAAAACATTCCTGATTTTCAAGCTGTGAAATTTTATGCAAATATCTAGAAGTCATGGTGTGCTCCAGCTGAGCTATTTTGTGTATTAACACTTTATGTCAGTAGATATAAGTTTATATGAAGTCATTCTAAAAATTAAAGTACAAATCTATAAACTTTTGTTAGATTTCTCTACTTACTTTGGCAGGATGTAGTCTGGTAAATGTTTAGCTTACGAGCCTTGTTACTTTAATCCTGTGTGTATTATATTTGAAGATTCTCTTCTATGGGAATCTCTTTTTTGTCAAAACGATCTGAGTATGTTAACCAGAAGAGACTTTTTCCCATTCGCTGTAATTTTTGGGGTGTGCAGTATGGTCAATGTTGGGGTTGCAGGCCAGGGGTGATCATCGAGCTGAGGTATGTTGCAGAAAAAAATAGAGGAGACAGAGTGTATAACTTTATCTCAGAGGTGCAAATGATTACTCAGTACAGACAATACTCCTGATGGTTGCAGTAATACAGTTCACAGAACTATTAGTTATACTAAAATGTATAGCAGCTTTAGTAATGGCAAACTTTTTTTTACAGTCTATGTAAGTTAGGTATACCATGGTAGTTTTAACATAGTCCTAGTATGAGTTTCAATAATTCTGTGATTTGGTAATAATTCCTGGCTGTAACCGTGATACACAGCTCAGAAATATAGGGTTGTTTATGTAACATCTTTCAACTCGATCTCGAGACATGGCGACTTGATGGATGAATGCCCTGTAAGAAAATTGAACTTGTCTAATCCTAAGTGGGTCCACCAGGAACTTCTCCACCATTATCTTGATAGTATCATGACATTGGGTTGCTGGTCTTCCATTTTGCTTTGTTCGTCTTGATTGTTGTCTTCATTTGATGTGTCCAAGGTAGTCAAGTGCTCCTTGCCTGGTGCTTTTTGCTTCGAGTGACTTTTCTGGCTTGATTTGTTCAAATATTTATGTGTGTGTTTTTCTTGCTATCCATGGTATTGATATTCAATAGCAATATAGAGCTTAAGTCTCAAATATGGCTTACTCCTTACACTCCAGACCCACTTCTGACTTGTGGGCAGAACTTTGCTTTACAGGAGCAGGATCCTCCTTCCGTTTCTTTTTCTGTACCCAACACCTGAAACTATCTCTTAGACACTTTATTGTTACTACAGGTACAATAGCTCACTTAGGCCTGGATCACACATGCGACGAAAACGTCCGTCGCTCACATGTGAAATCCCAGCTCTGGCGCCGGCACTCGGGAGTGGAGTGCGCGGCTGCATGTATTTCTATGCAGCCGCTTGCTCCACTCCTGAGTGCCGGCGCCAGAGCTGGGATTTCACATGCGAGCGACGGACGTTTTCGTTGCATGTGTGATCCCGACCTTACAGTGAATGTCATTGGAACTGCAATTCCTGCTGGTGTTTAGAAAGTTATACCCCAACTAATCAAAGATTGATGACTTTCAAACATCCAGAGATGTGTATTATGTTATTTGGGCATCTTATTACAAAGTTAGAAAAAGTAAAATTTTGCTATACTCTGTCAGGAGATGTTTATGCTGTATGTATTTTTGTGTGGCCATACAGAGATTATGATTTGGCTGTGAAGGGTTTTTGTAGCACATCTTTAGCAAATTAAAGAAAAGGTAAAGGTGCCATAAAGCATAGCGAAGCTTGGTGGTAATTCTTTTTAGAAAACAAGGAGTTGGAACTCCAAAGTGATTCTAAAAGTATTTATAATTTGTATTAAAAGGCTCACTTTCAACTTTTTTAATGTTTATAAAGTAATAACAATGTTACTAGTAGGCTTTCTTAATGTCATATAACAATACTGATGCCTGCTGATCATGAAAAGTCATACTTTGGAATTAAAAATGTCTACATAGAACAGTCTAGAATTGTTTTTTGTTCTGATACATTGCTCATACAACTTCTTACGTATGTTTCCTTGTTTCTATTCCTAGCATATCAGCTGCAGAGCTGTCCTGATCCTCGGCCATTTCGCAATGGATTTGTAATTGGGAATGATTTCACTGTGGGACACACTGTATCGTTTGAGTGTTATGCTGGATATTCACTGATTGGAGAATCTGCCCTCACATGTCTGCATGGCGTGAGCCGTAACTGGAATCATCCAATACCTCGCTGTGATGGTATAGTATCCAAGCCTCGTTCACTATTTTGTATGATGATAAACAAGAGAAATGATGTACAGACCCCCTTCTTCTTACAGCTTCCCCAGAATTAATTGCAACAGGAGCCAACCCTTATTGCCCTATGTGCAATATTAAACTGGAAAAATTAATCCTCCAATTTCAGACAGTCTCATCCAGCCGATTCAAAAAGGAAGGGATCAAGAAAAAATATAACCTGTGTTTTCTAAAATATGTCCCCAAGACTGGCAGTGTATTAAGTCATGAAGACTATCAAACAATGTAGAGTGTTTTTTTTCAAAGTTCACATTTAAGAGTTATTTCAAGGTTCCATTATAGGACCTCATTAAAGTAATATATCCAAGAATTGTGAATAGAAATAAATGATGAATTATAGGATTTTGCATTTAAGCTTTCTTCAAAAAATGCTCTGCTTGCGAAATTCTTAAATGTTGTGTCATGTATTAATAATCTGATAACCCACATTAAAATCTGTTGGAATATATACTTCAGTGTGTAAAGACAAGATTTCACATTTGTATTAAACAATGAGTTCCTAAATTCAATCTACCACCCATAACAGCTTACTCCAAATTACTGTACATGGAAAGAATACACAAGCCGCCAACAGCATCAGGGTTACAGCTTGTGAATATCAAGGACTCCTGAGCTCATGTAAATCACTGAGAGGACTCCACCATTGGCTATTGCTGTCCATGATAAACTGTAATTTCATGAAGACTAGATCATATTGACTAGTTAGTAATAGAGTGTCTGGACGTACACTATTTTATACCATCCTCAGACAAGGCATGTGGTGAGAATTTTCTCTTTTTTTTCTTTTCTTTTCAATAGTAGACAAAGTAGAAGATAATTTAAAGTACTGCAGCCCTTTACTTTCTCCCTGCTGAAACAGTACCGGATAGAAAAAGATAGCCAAAGTAATTAGAACATCTCATCCAAACAGGGAAATGCAAACTATAGAGGGAATGCATCCCAGGGAGGAATTTTTGAAGCTGCGTGGTCTTGATTTGCACCAAATTTATTGTCATGTCATGCTTGATAAATTTGGTACATCTGTATAAGATCTACTTAAAATAGTAAAAAGTGGCACTTTTTGCACAAAAACTTAGGCCAAACAATTGTAAAAGCTTTGATAAATTCCCTTTTATGTGCCTGAATGAATGAATCATTGAGTGAAATCTGGTGATTCCACCAGCCTCTGCACTGGTATAAGCAATTTTACCAACAGGAAAAATAAAATTTGAGTATGCAGACCAATGCAAACTGTGACCAGTGACCGTGCTGACGGTCTATTGTAATATTATGGACAATAACTACTGAATTAAGAAGAGTTTCACAGCCCAGATGACAGAGGTAGACTTCATAAACACTCAGTACTGCAATTTAACTAGTTTTATTTCAAACTTTTGAAAAACAGGTTAGACTCCAAAATCTCTCATCCTTTAAGGTTTACGTTCAATTTTTACAAATGCCTCCTTTTTCTTAGTTGGGTTTCTCGTAACCTGTCATTTAATTTTCTCGGAATAAGACAAAAACTCTATTTCCATAGCTGTAGTACTTCTTTTTTTGCCTGCAGCTTAGCAACTTGGATGACTCAAGTACATGTGCTTGAAACGCTCTTCTGTATGTCTCTCATGAAGTCCTACAGACTTAAGCATTTACAGCAGGTCCTTACCATTCTTGTTTATTGAACTCTTTTGCAGCTCTCTGTGGAGGAAATATAACAGCAATGAATGGTACTATTTACTCCCCTGGATATCCAGATGAGTACCCAAACTTCCAAGACTGCCTGTGGCTGGTGAAGGTTTCTCCAGGAAATGGGATATACATCAATTTCACAGTCCTTCAGACAGAACCGATTTATGACTTCATCACTGTATGGTAAGAAGTCTTTTTTTGTTTTTGGGATTAATTAAAATGATTCTTAGTTTTGTGTTTTTTCTTAATATTCTGCATTTAGCAGAGTGCACATAATGCTGGAAAATAGTACCAGGCTTTTTTTAAATATACAGATATAGCACTGGTTAGGTTGCCTTTACAAGCACACCACATATTTGGATTTTTCTTGTTGTTTCAAATGCCTTAGAAAAGTTTATGTTCCTCAAAAAATATTTTTCTTTAAAATGTATATTTTGAACAATGGTGAACACTGATAATAAACAGGGTCAGTGGTCACTTTCTGTTTTTATTGTACATTGATTGCTTGTTGTCCAGAGCCACTTTATTGCTCTGACATCCAAGCAGGTGCCTATATGCTCTGCTTCTGCTTATATTATTATAATTATCTATTTATATAGCACCATTGATTCCATGGTGCTGTACATAAGAAGAGGGTTACATCAAAATACAAATATCACTTACAGTAAGCAAACTAGCAATCACAGACTGATACAGAGGGAAGAGGACCCTGCCCTTGCAGGCTTACATTCTACAGGATGGTGGGGAAGGAAACAGTAGGTCGGGGGTTGCAGTAGCTCTGATGTTGTTAAGGTGGCCGCGTGGTCATTACTGGTTGCAAGCTTTTTTGAAGAGATGGGTTTTCATGTTCCATCTGAAGGATCCAAATGTGGTGGATAATTGGACGTGTTGGCGCACAGAATTCCAGAGAATGGGGGATATTCGGGAGAAATCTTGGAGGTGATTGTGTGAGGAGCGAATAAGTGCGGAGAAGAGAAGGAGGTCTTGGAGGACCGGAGATATTGAGAGATTAGTTTGGAAATATACAGAGGAGAAAGGTTATGGATGGCTTTGTAGGTCAGTGTTAGTTGTTTAAACTGGGTACACTGGGAAATTGGGAGCCAGTGAAGGGATTTGCAAAGAGGGGAAGCAGGAATGTAGCGAGGAGAGAGATTAATTAGTAGGCAGCAGAATTAAGCATGGACAGGAGGGGTGCGAGAGTGTTAGAAGGTAGGCCACAGAGGAGAATGTTGCAGTAGTCGAGGCGGGAGATGATTAGGGAGATGGGTTTGGGATTATGGACTGATTTGGGATGATTAGGGAGATGATTAGGAGATGATTATGTTGCTGGATTGCATGTCATCGTGGGACAACAAAGAGATAGTACTGTGTATGTCTCTGGGACTTATGTGCAATTCAGTTTGGTAACTTGGAGGTTAGCTTCTGGTTTGTGTTGGTACCCTGCACGGGGCTGCAAAATATTTAAACTCCTGAATTCCTGTTCCTTATTTCCAGTTACAAGCTACGCTTTTCCGTTTTCACAAATGTGTTACTTTCTGCCCTGCTAAGTTGATTTCTGTTGATTGAGCTCATATTTTGACAATTATTCTGCCTGACACTTTAGTTACTAGTTTTGATTTCCAGGTATTGGATGTGCATCCAAACCATTTTCTGCCAGCCAGCTCCATCAGCCAGGAGCCTACTCGGTGGACCCAAACCAGGGGACCTTGTATAAGTCCATATTTTTTTACATTGATTAAGGGCAAAAACCAGTTCAATACCTGGCATCTGATATATTGGGGTGCATAGAGTAAAGGCTGTCCATAAAGTCCTCGTAAGAACTGCCAAGTACAGAACTACCATTATAACTACCAGTAGCAAACACTACATGCAACACTAAGTGACCACAGGGATAGCAGCCATTTTTGGCTGTAAATCAGGCAATTATTGGATGTCACTTGGCAGCAGATGCAACTTAATTAATTTGTCAAAATTGTTTCATAATTATATTAATAAAATAACATTTCTTATTACTTTTTTACCTTTGCTTTGTGCAGTACTATGATGTTTCTCAAAGCTTCAGGAACATTCTTATGAGCTTGAGTTTGCTTTCCTATCTCTCATACACACTGAATGGCTGTTAGGGTCTGCGGAACGCAGCAAATAAATTATGTGGAGAGGTGCGTTCGCAGCCCAGGGTCCATCGTGCAGGCGGAACCTGCTGCTAGTAAAATGGCGCAAGACGCGAACTCTTATCCCGCAGAGTCGCCAAAATAAACACCGCAATGCGCTGTGGCAATAGGTGTGAACTCTGTTATTTCACAGAGCTGCTAGAAGGAGTGCCGCAGCGCTATATGGCGATGTGTGCGAACTCACTAAACACAACTGAGTCGCAAAATAAGCACACTAGGGCGCTGTCTAGCGTTGAAAGCGAACCCTGTTACGTCACAGAGCCGCTGAGAAAAAGTTCTGTGTCCTGTCAGGCACCCAGGTACACAGTTAAGTGCTAAGCGAACATAGAACTTGATCATGCGCTAATGTCCTCGTGGGAGTCACCCGCAATCTATGGCGTCTGAACGCCAGACCCTGAATACGGCAATCAAACTCCTCACCCGTTATGCCGGTAATCTAGGGCATCTAGGACACCGACCCTGACCAGCTAGCATACCAAACTCCTCACCGATTAAGTCGGTATTCTAGGGGCTTATTTCAGCCGGGCCCTAACCACACACACGCATGACCACACTGGCGCTAAGCATATAATGGTTGATACTAGCGCATGGCGGCTCAGCATTGCCACCCTTTTATAATAACAGCTACAGGACCTGCCAGAAACAGGGACCAATGAAACCTGTTCCAGAACACCAGTAGTCACAGGACATTCCTGGCAGACCAATAGGAGCTGCTGAAGTATCTGAGCATGTGACCCCGGATCTCCAATGAGAGATCTCACCCTGGGCATGCTCAGAAGGGAAAAACAAGGACTTTGTCCTAAAGACGTCTGCTCGCCGCTAACCAGTACTGGCCACAATAGCAGAGTCTGGAGGAGCAGCAGTAATCCTCTGCACACTGCCAGACTGGGTGAGATGCTGGGACCGACGTCTAAGCTGAGCAGAGTCCACTGCGGCCAGAGACGAATGGGAGACCGCAGCCGGAATGGCTCGAGATTCCCCTTGTGCAGAAGCGGGAACTCGACACCTAACAATGGCCATTTTAATCAGAAGCCTACTAACCTATAAGTATAATTTTGGAGTCTTAAAGTAAACCATTGAACTCCGACTAATGAATTCCATACACATTAGATAAAAGTCTGGACAGTCGGTTCATTATGGCAGACAATGTCATGCCCAACAGTTGATATTGAGAGAGAGAAAAATCAGCCAACTGGAATTTTGATGCCTAAACCTTTAGCGCTCAGGGGAGATTAGTGATACAACGCAACATCCAAACCAAGGAGACTCTGCATTAAAGTGGCATTGATATGTAAATGTATGTAAGCCCCCTTTAAATATATGTGTAAAGTATGTTGTAAATCAGCATAAAATCTTATTAACTTGAAAAGAAAACTTTGTAACCCGCTCTTATTGCTGACTCCTAGGATGCCTGTGCCTCATGTTGGAGCATGTCTCATATGTATTGCAGATTTCCATCTATTTCAGATGTTATTTATCTCCAAATAAATGTTTTTGTCAGAGCTTAGCTGTCTGATCTAAGATCTCACACTCCCCGGACAGTAGAGAAACTACAGATACAGGCAGCGTGTAGCAGGTTTATCTCTTCATACAGCTTACAGAGAATCTGCAAGATGTTAGTCATTGCTTCTTTGAGGGTGATGCATGAGCTTTCTTTCTTTACTATCATTTCATCCAATGTTACATTCTTTTCAAGACATAATGATAAATCAGGTGTTCATATAAAACATATATAGAGTTAACATCTAGACGAAAAAATCTGCCTATCTTCTACCTACAGCTAAATCTCATATGCATAATGGAGAGAAAAGGAAGTTCCAACACCTTTAGTGCTGGTACTAAATATGCTACAAAATATACTATTACAGATTTAAAAGCTGCCAGCTTGCCTTCTTTTGCACTAAGTAAACAATATTATATTGATGTTGAGTCAGGTTGGACAGATGCAACATTTTTATGCAACTTACATATATATCATTCAATTATCAATGAGGTCCTAATCTGTAGGCTGTCAATGGCAAGAGTTGAGAAGAAAGAGGGAGATATGGATGAGACAGTTCTTGCAGGGAAAAATCGCTGCCAGAATTGCATGTGTATGTGGAGCTACGGAGAGATAGATGTCTTACAAAAGTGGGTTTGGCCAACAGGCAGTCAATGCGTATCTCCAGATCAAAGAGGGGACGGATAAGGGTTGAGTCAATATTATCATAAAAGGAAGGATGTAGCGTTTCCAATATACCGCTCTCTTGGCTTCAGACACCATGGGAGAGATTGGTTCCCATAAAAAGCTAAATATAATTTTTGACCCTAAACTGTCTACTACTTTTAGGAAAATTCCAAACACACTTTTCCAATGATTTTGACATTAATTTAAGGCATTCTCAGTTAAATAAACATGGACCTTTGAATATTAAATACAGTCACTGTCACTGAACTGTGTGACGTGACATTTTAGAAGTTTTGCAACTAAAATATAAAGTTTAAAATACGTAGCAAGGAAATTAAAGTTCATAGACAATATTACACTCTCTTCCATTTACAATGTTTCAGCCGAAAAAATGCAACAAGAAGCGACAAATTTGACTCAACATAGATATGTTTATGTATTTTTACCATTATTAAGTTTGCATAATAATATAGTTATATAAGTTGAAAAAAGACCTAGGTCCATCAATCAACCTTCCTCCACCAATTCTGCATTTTGTCACTAATTTAACTATAACCCACAATGTTATGTGTATCAAGGTAATTGTCCAGCCCCTTTTTAAAAGATGTTATAGTGTCTGCTATTACTATCTCTTGTGGTCAGGCATTCCAGAGTCTGACTGCTCTAACTGTAAAGAATCCTTTCTTATTTAGCTGCCGGAATTGCATTTCTTCCACCCGTGATGACTGCCCCCTGGTCCTTAGTATGGTCTTTGGAAGTCATGTACCAAGGTTTTGTACTGGCTACACATATATTTTTACATGTAAATGAGATCTCCTCTGAGGCATATATTTTATTATCTAAACAATCCCAACTTTTCTCCTTCGTCTCATTGGGGGACACAGGACTGTGGGTGTATGCTACTGCCGCTAGGAGGCTGACACTTAGTAGATATAAAAAAGGTTAGCTCCTCCTCTGCCGTATACACCTTGACACTGGCCGCAGGCAAACCCAGTTCATGCTTAGTGTCTGATAGAGGCACACATCTGGTTTCATCCAGACCATTTTTTTTCCCACGAAGACGAGATAGGGGCGACGGACCCTTTTGAAGGGGTCCGATCTCCCCAAACCTTCAACGGGCGAGCAGGTGGAGTGTCGCTGTTAGGGTCTGCAGAACGCACCAAATATATGATGTGGAGAG
>VIAB01001092.1:84380-102960 GCA_009801035.1 Oophaga pumilio | reverse complement strand
ATCGGATGCAAGGTGTGAAAAATCGGATTGTACTCGCATAAAAATCGCATGACACTCGCGTGACACTTGCATTACACTCGTCTGACTCTGCTGCAACAAAATCGGACGGATGTTAAAATCGCTAGCGTGACTCCAGCCTTTTTGTCATCTTTTTATGTGAATAGATGAGCCCCGATTGCCATTAATAAAAAAAGTTGTTTTATTATGCTCTGAGGTCTCTCAACCACAAAGTATAATAAAGGGATGGGCTATGAAGGGGTTAAAAGCGAAAAATTATCATATATCGTAACCTGTCACTGCCGCTTCAGCTCCCTGCCAGACCTACGCTGGCTTTCTCAAATATACTTCTCGACTCAAGTTTCCTCTTCAATTTTTGACAGCGCTTTCGGCACTGGCTAGCCCACTTTGAATGTTTTGACATCTTCATGTCAGAATGCTCGCTGAGGTCTAGCCAGCACCAGAAGTGCCATTTGAGAAAAGATCAGAACTGTAGCTGTATTGGCTGAGACAAGTGAGGGTGCATGATATTTTACTGTTTTTAGTCCCTTTCTGGCCCATGTGAAACATACAAAGTAGCAGCTTGCTTACTCCCATTTTGACAGAATCCCTGTTTTCTCTGCTGTAGATTAGCAGTGTTCAGAATGTGGAGCTGTGTATAACCCCGCCTACACCTCTGATTGGTGATTTTCTGATCACACTGCGTATTGTTAACAAGCTGCCAATCAGTGCTGGGGGTGTGGTTGCACAAATTAACCTGACTGGTGTGTACGTGAGACCTAGTCCTGCAGTGATAATCTCCTGCTGATAAAATACTGATTTTATTAAAATTACAGCACAAAACCTAATAAGTAGCACAGCCCTGTAATCAGGCTCTTGTGCCCTCCATTATGTTGCTCTCAGAGTAAATAGCAGAAACCTGATGACAGATTCCATTTGACTGAGATTCCACAGTGATTTCTTAATGAGAGAGTTTATACATCTTTATTTCCTTTCTTCTGAGCCCCTCTCAGCTGATTTCTGACCACATAAAAGTTCAGTTTAACTTTATGCCCATACAACAACTTGGAGGAGCTCATAAGACAAAGAGTCACAAACTCTTCCCTGAACTAGATCACTGACGGTCTAAATAGCCAGAGCAGCATAGAGGCTGTAGAAGGCAAATGGTGGAAAGGTTTAAATAAAGCCCATTAGAAAAAAAATATGTTAAGCCAAATATACATTCATTATAGTAAAAAAAAATCCCCCTGGGGTTGTCCATCTCCTATAAGTACTACACTGTTCCAAGTGAAATCAATGAACTGTTTACATAATGTTCACATATCCTGGTTTTTGAGATGCATTTTTGTTGCTTTTCTCTAGATAAATGTCCTAAATTGGTGATCTACCTTCTTAGAAGCTTAAAATTCTACAATCGAGTATTTGTATTTTTTTTTCTAATCCAGAAAGCCTTTTTAATAACTTGACATAAGAAGATTATGACTTTAAGAGTAGATTTACATGACCGATGTTTCCAGATCCGAGAAAAATGGGCAAATTATTCTAATCAGAGTTTGATCAGAATTGCATAAGTCAAACTCTGCAGAGTAAATGGGCCGCACATAAAAAAATTAAGCTGGAGGGCTGCATTCCTTCCAAACTTAATACAGTACAATGCTGTACTTAATACTCGTACATACACGGCTCTGCTCCGTCCACCTCGTACACACATGGCTCGGCTCCGTACACTTCGTACACACACGGCTCTGCTCCGTCCACCTCGTACACACATGACTCCTCTCTGTACACTTCGTACACACATGGCTCCGCTCCGTCCAACTCGTACACACACTGCTCCATCCACCACGTACACACATGGCTCCACTCCGTCCACCTCGTACACACACAGCTCCGCTCCATCCACCTCTGACTCGTACACACACGGCTCCGCTCCATCCACCTCTGACACACATGGCTTCGCTCTATCCACATCGTGCACACATGGCTCCGCTTCGTCCACCTTGTACACACATGGCTTCTCTCCGTACACTTCGTACACAAACGGCTCCTCTCCGTACGCCTCGTAGACACGCGGCTCCACTTCGTACACACACGGCTCCTCTCCGTACGCCTCGTACACACGCGGCTCCGCTTCGTACACACACGGCTCTGCTCCGTACACCTCGAACACAAAGGGCTCTGCTCCATACACCTTGTACACACACAGCTCCGCTCCGTACACCTCGTACACACGCAGCTCTGCTCCGTCCACCTCGTACACACATGGCTCTGCTCCGCACATTTCGTACACACATGGCTCTGCTCCGTCCACCTCGTACATACGGCTCTGCTACATCCATGTGACCTCATCCCAGGTCCTGTGCACACAGAAGAGCCATCGTATGTTCTTGAAGGTGCGCCTTCCACCTTTTACCTGCCTCAGGGACTGAGTGCGCTCCTGAATGCGGTAGTGAGCATGAGACATGTGGTGCACTGCGGGCCGCAGATGCCTGCCTCATGGGCCGCATGCGGCCTGCGGGCAGCGTGTTTGAGACCTCTGGCATAAGTTTTTCTTGGACATGAGAGAAAAAAAATTTCTTGACCTTCTCCATTCTGTCAGTTCGAGAAAATAGGGTTGCACTCGGATATTATCCAAGTGCTGTCCAATTTTTTTCATGCACCCATAGACTCGGATTGCCCATTTTGATCTGACACCCAATCAATTAAAGCCCTGTCTCCGATGTTTTCAACTGACCATTCGGTCCAAGGAAAAAAATAGTCATGTGCACAACCTCATGGAATATCATCGGTATGAGTGCTATTCTTGAACCCATAGATGGCACTTGTTTGAGAATATCGATCTTGTGCACAATCGTTTAGGGACATACAAGTTATAGTAGTGTATTTGTTGTGATTTATACTTACATGTATATCTAATTATATTGATCCCTCAACAATAAAAAAAGAAAGAAAACTATATAGTTACAAAGAAACAACAAACTGAAGATGTCTCTAGAATGAATGTATTTCATGTATATTGTGATCCATCACATTTATTATGTCTTTGTTGAGATATATATATATATAATATGTGTTAGTTTACAGTTATTTTCTATGTCATATATAATGTGTGTTAGTTTACAGTCTATCACTTTTCTTCTCGTGGTGTCAGTGTCTTTTATTTAACCTTGGATATCTTCTTGTCCTGCATTTAAGTTCAATTCCCTGTGCAGTTCAGCGTTCAGGTTCACTGAAGCATCTTCATGACGATAAACTATTTTGAACACTCTAGAATTGTAATTTTTAGCAATGTCTGACTTGTTTTACTTGTGGGTTTACAGTACAGATAAGTGGTTAATAGTTCGCACTTATACCCAGAGCACAAACACTACATCTGCTTTATACACCTCTATACAAATGGTGATAGTGGGGAAGGGAGAACATTTGATGAAGCTACAAGAAATGGTTCATATTTAGACGCCTTATGGTTAGAGAAATGCAGGCTGCAAGGAAACTTTGAAGAGTAGCTATAACGTTATTTACATGTTAATTTATTAGTATTAGCAGAATTGGATTTGCATTTTACAAGTTTTATTTAAAGGGAATCTGTCACCAGGTTGTTCCAATATAAAGTAGGGCCAGAACCTGTACTCCCTCATATACAGCACTTTTCTCTGCACTGCCGAGGGCAGAGCAAAGTATTATAGTGCATATGCACTGACGCTCTCTGGCCTCTCCCCGTGCATGCGCATTACAGAACTTTGCGCTGCCCTCAGCAGGGCAGAGAGAAGTAAGTCTGCGCAAGGGTGAGATGGAGGACACTGTGTGGATGACATAGGACACATCAACCATACAAAGCAAGAAGGAGGACAGCGATCACAAGAAGAGAGGAGGCCCTGATATAGGACCAGAGAAGCCCATTGGACCGGACTGTGTCATAGGGCAGAAAAATAAAAGCTATTTTTTGTGTTATGCAGAGAGGATTAGGTAGGTTTTTACAGCATTCTAGAATGCTGTATGTGAGGAAGTTCAGGTACTGGCCTTACTTTATATAGGTGATGTGGAATCTCACTTAATACATTTACCATGAATCCATTGGAAAACCAAAAATAGTTTGTTCTGATATAAAGTTAGGATCCCACTAAGAGTTTTTGATGAGCTTTTGACACTGTGTATTTTCGCTGCTCAAAAAATGCAGCATCTTACAATTCCAGCAAAGTGATTTATAAAAAATCTCATAGTCACTGTGCTTTTTTTTTACTGACCTGTAGCGCATTTTTAAATTCTGAAACATGTAAATTTCTCCATAGTCATGTGTAATCCATCTGTGCATACATGGATGTGTTACTTCTGTACTAGTGATTACCGAGCATGCTCACCACTCGATCGTGTATCGGAATGCTCTGATATGCACAGAGTATAGTGGGTGCTTGAGCGCCACGCTTGTATCCTCACCGGCCGTTATACAGTCAATAAACATGCGGGGATGTTTATTAGCTGTATAACATGTTTATTGGCTAGGTAAGGGAGCCCTAGTACCGGATTCCACGTCACCTTGCAAGCTAATCCTAGCCCAGTGGCCTTCTCTGCCATCGGTTCTACTCTAAATTACATCATAGAGACCAGTGATGTGGACTGGACCATATGTCAGGAGCAGGAGGCAGAGCAAGAGTTAAAGGGTTTATTATAGGGAATACTCCCCGCACGGAGACAAGGAGTTATGAGGAGGGCAAAACTGGGTGTGGTAAAGGGGGTGACAAAGAACATTTATGAAACAGGTAAACTTATCAGTCTGATGGTTTCCGGGTTGTGAAGGCTTGGTATCTCTCGGTGACGTGTGAAGTCTCTGGCCTGATCTTGCAGAAGGTTGAGGTACTGTCTCCTGACAGAAGCGACGTATCCTGTCTCTCCTAGGTGGGTCCTGCATCACCGGAGTGATGTACGTGATGTGAAGTAGTCTGAGTTACTGTCAGATTGGGACTCAGTTCAGAGGCAGAGGCGGCAGCGGAGCTTCCTGGCTGTGTATGTTTTGCCGGGTCAGAATTAGGCCGCGCTCCTGTGGCAATCAGCGAAACAGTGCGGGTAGAAATAGGCCGTGCACCCTTGGCAGTCAGTGGATCGGTGAGGGAAGAACGCACAGTCAAAAAGGTGCCATAGTCAGTGTACACATAGGCTAGGAAGCTGTGGGTCAGGACTGGATTCCTACGCAGCTCCACGGAGAGTGAATCAACATTCTCCTCCTGCACGCTCTGTCCTCCCACCGACTCAGCCTCCTTCCCGCGCACCGCCCCTTTTAACTGTCACACACCCTACAGCCAAATGCAAAGGTCTGTCCAGGTTAGAAAGCTTTCCCCTCCAGCAACAATTGTTCCAGAACCGTCACGAGAGAGGTACCACCAGTCCGGTCAATCTTCCTACACATACACCATGGATCGTCAGGTCCTACTGGCAGTCCGGCACAGACCCTTCCCATGAAGTTTAGACATGACTTTTAAGAATGAGAGAAATACTTTCCAGATTTAACTAGACCTCCATCAGTACAGTAGTGCTGTCACTATATCTCCTACCCTCTGCTGACCATTACATCGGCTAAACACTACAGCTGTGCTGCAGAAAACCAAAATTGCCAAACTTTTGTTTTTATATATTATGTTAATAAACTTTATACAAAAAATGTTAATTTAATAATATGTAATTTGCTGGTAAGTGTTGATAAGAACGGGATTTGGATGTTTCGCCCCCAGCAGTTCGCCTCCAGCAGTTCGCCCCAGGTACAGTTCACCCTCGCACATTTTGTCCCCATCATTTGGCCCCTGGATGTTTGTACCCTGTTTTGCACCAGAATTTTGTGTTTGGATGTTTTGCCAGTTTGTCCTTGTGGTTCATGAATTCCCGTCCGTCATCAATCCCAGCAGTTCGCTCTCGGATGTTTCGCCCCCAGCAGTTCGCCCCCGGCAGTTCGCCCCTGGATGTTTGTACCCTGTTTTGCCCCCAGAATTTTGTGTTTGGATGTTTCGCCAGTTTGTTCTTGTGGTTCATGAATTCCCATATGTCATCAATCCCAGCAGTTTGCCCCTGGATATTTTGCCCCCAGCAGTTTGCCCCCGGATGTTTGTACCCTGTTTTGCCCCAGAATTTTGTGTTTGGATGTTTTGCCAGTTTGTCCCTGTGGTTCATGAATTCCCGTCTGTCATCAATCCCTGCAGTTCGCCCTCGGATGTTTCGCCCCCATCAGTTCGCAGTTCGCCCCTGGATGTTTGTACCCTGTTTTGTCCCAGAATTTTGTGTTTGGATGTTTCGCCAGTTTGTCCTTGTGGTTTATGAATTCCCATCTGTCATCAATCCCAGCAATTCGCCCCCGGATATTTCGCCCACAGCAGTTCACCCCCGGCAGTTCGCCCCCGGATGTTTGTACCCTGTTTTGCCCCCAGAATTTTGTGTTTGGATGTTTCACTAGTTTGTCCTTGTGGTTCATGATTTCCCGTCCGTCATCAATGAACATGTCACAAAAGTACTGTACAGAGTGCTGCACTTTTGTTGCATGTAAAATCAACTGTTTCCATCTGTAAATCTCACAACTGATAGCATTATAGTGTCAGAGCATTTTGCCCGCAATATTAACAAGACATTTTCCAAAATATTTCTAAAACGTTTTTGTGTTACAAAAACATAACATGAAAAAAATAAACGGATTCAAATAATGTAGTGTGAATGAGGCCTGATTTAGGTGGGGAATGTAAACCACTCTAAAATCTAAACATTTTGTGAACTTTTACCTGACCCAGCACTGACCTGCTTTTTTGCAAGTTTTGTTGCAGATGTAACAATTTTCATGTCAGGTGTCCTGCAAGTTACACTAGACTAGCTCTTGTTCCATCTTTACATCAGAATATAGCAGTGTCTAAAATCTCTACAAAGAGAGAGGTGTACTAGCACAAAAAATCAGTCAGCTTCCACAGCAATTCACTTTCTACAAGTATGAATTCAGTTCTTTCCAAATGTGGGAAGAAGTTGATCTACGAGAATCACATTTACGTATTTTCCAAATGAACGGCTGACGATGTCCATTCCATCTGGGTGTGTGAAAAACGGTCGACTTGCAAGGGACGTGTTTGAACCAATTAAGCATCTGGTGAAGTGGTGAAAGTAACCAATCCCCACAACTACGCAGCACAAGCAGCAAGACCTGAAGCAATCCGACTTGTCAATGAGGCGGTCACCAGGGCAAGGACAACACAAGAGACACCACAACAGATTCTCACAGAAGTCATTTCAGGAGCCCATTCTAATGTTGTAGCACTTCTCCCAAAGAAAGCCTCACTGAAGAGAACAATACGATTATCAAGGCAACTTGGCAATATTCCAAGGTTGCCCCAAACCCTTGAGCAACTTGTTATTCCCCAGGAGTTCCAGGGGATCAATATTGATGGTATCCAGCAGCAGTTCCTTCTGCATGACTGTGGTAAGCAGGAGAAGACTTCACAGGGAACCACTAGACTGCATTCCATGACACAAGGAGCTGCATCTGCGACAGGTAAGTATGTTAGTTTTTGTGTTCTAGGGTGATAATACTCCTTTAAGGCCAGCCAGAAGAGACAATGGGTGAGCTGCTGAAAAGGCAGTCACAGGAATCACCAGCAATTGTTGTCCTGTATATTTTACCCTCAGGTATGTTCAGCCCTAGATGTTTTGTTCCCTGCATGTTGACCCCAAAACCTGAGGGTGAAACATCTGGGGTCAAAATTCTAGGGGCGACACATCCAGGGACAAAATGCTGTAGGTTAAACATCCAGGGGTGAAACATCCAGGGGCGAAATGCTGGGGGCGAAATGTGCGGGGGCGTAATGTGCGGGGGCAAAATGATAGGGGCGAAATGTGAGGGGGTGAAATGTATCCGGGGCGAACTGCTGGGGGCAAATTGCTGGGGGCGAGCTGCTGGGGCAAAACTTCCTATAACCGATAAGAACAGCCTTTTGGCAATCACAGTGTTATAATATATCACATGTAGATAATTAAGACTGTTCAAAAATTATTTTGCACCAAATTAAATAAATTTACAAAAAATAATTTTGAATTAACAAACTGCTGTTTCACTTAAACATTTTTCTAATACAGCCTTTGTTCTACAATCATTACATAATTGTAACGGAACTTTGTTCTATCACTGTAAGATCCTAAGCGATTAGTAAGATGAATGGACAAGCCAGCTGTCAGCATCCAGTGACAGGTCAGCATTCTGCAGAAAGCTCTGAACCTTGTACAGGTCCCGGAACATAATGCAATAGATGAAGAATTGCTGTTACCAATTCTTTTTGAATAAATGCTGACATACAAGGAACGCAACTGTAAATGGATGTTATACCAAAGAGGTTATAAAACGATGAGATAAAAACTTTTCAACTTGACCCGGGATGTGAAAGTCACTGGTAGAAGTTCTCAGTAAATATATAAAGTATTGATAGTGGTAGATAATGCAGCCACATCCCACAATCTTTGGACAAGGAAGGCAGATAATTTATGTCCACATCAAGATACTCTAGGTACCAGTTGGCTACAATATCCGTCCAATCTAAACATGCTTCTTAGTGACATATTATCTCCTCTGAGACCAAAAGGATCTGGAATATTGAAATCCAACTTTCGAAAACTTCTCTCTGCCAACATCTGCTATTGTGAAAAACTAACAAATAAGGAACATAACTGTGAATAGACGTGGTACTACAGAGGATATAAAACAGCGGGACGGAAACTTTACAAGTTGACCTGGGATGTAAAAGTCATTGGTAGAAGAACTCAGTAAACATAACGTGCTGGTAGTGGTAGGTCATGCAACCACATCCTACAATGTTTAGACAAGAAGGTTATTGATGTCCCCATCCAAATACACTTGAGACAAGTTGGTCACCATCTGACTCTGACACTTCTCATCCCAAGTTCTCATACTTCTTAATGACATAATACCTCCTCTGAGAACAAAATGATCTGTAATGTTGAAACCCAACTACCTAATCCTTCTGTCCACCGACATCTACTACTATTGTGATAGACTGACTAGAAGGAACATAACTGTGAATGGATACGACACTAAAATAGTTATAAAGCTATGGGATGGAAATATTTCAAACTGTGATGGGTTAAAATAATCTATGGTAGAAGATCTCTATAAATTATAAATTGTGGCTAAAACTGATTCATGTAACCACATCCTACCATCTTTGGATGAAGAGGGTAGATAATTGATTGTCCTCATCCCCTGGAAACCCAGCTTGAGACCAGTTGAAAAAGCTCAAAATAAGGAAGATAACAGTTATAAATTCTCCCCGCAAAATGATCACTGACGATAAATCATTCTTCAGCCAGACAGTGCAATTCAATGGCTATGAAGGCAAATTATTTTAATTTTTTAATGTAAGCCAAATGTAAAAAGTATTCATAGCCAAAAATATTTTCAATTGCCATTATAGGTCTTTTAAGGTCTGAACAGACTTGACCATAAAAGGGATTTTAATCATCCTAGCTTCTTTTTTTTTCCCAAGAATTTTTGTGTACAATTGAATTTGTTTAGCTTTGAATCAGTGTTCATATAGAATCTTGCTATATATTTCTTTAAGAAATCAAAAAATCTTTGAAAGGGTATTAATAAGTTTAATAATTACTTCATATAACACATTATTTTTAGATATATTTTGTAAATTAATTTTTGAATCTAACTCTTTCTTACTAATGGAAAACGAGACAAAGTAAAAATGTCAAGCAATATAAGCAATCAGATAATCCTAAAAATATTTAATGTCAAATGTCACAAGTAAATGGCCGCTCTCACCCAGATTTAATACATCTGCTTTGTGTCAGCATATACAGTTGTGCACAAAAGTTTACATACCCCAGCGGAATTTTTGCTTTCTTGGCCTTTTTTCAGAGAATATGAATGATAACACCAAAACTATTTCTCCACTCATGGTTAGTGGTTGGGTGAAGCCATTTATTGTCAAACTACTGTGTTTTCTCTTTTTAAATCATAATGACAACCCAAAACATCCAAATGACCCTGATCAAAGGTTTACATACCCTGGCAATTTTGGTCTGATAACATGCACAGAATTGACACAAATGGGTTTGAATGGCTACATAAGGTAACATCCTCATCTGTGACCTGTGACAAATGCCAGGAAAATTGTTCGGGATGCAAAGAAAAACCCACAAATAAAATCAGCTGAAATACTGGACTCTCTGAAAACTAGCAGTGTGGCTGTTTCAAGATGCACAATAAGGAGGCATTTGAGGAAAAATGGGCTGCATGGTTGAGTGACCAGAAGAAAGCCAAATGACCCTGATCAAAAGTTCACATTCTTCATTTCTTTATACCATGTATTGCCCCCTCTAACATCAATGACAGCTTGAAGTTTTTTGTGGTAGCTTTGGATGAGGTTCTTTATTTTCTCAGATGATAAAGCTGACCACTCTTCTTAGCAAAAAAAACTCCAGTTCCTGTAAATTCCTGGGCTGTATAGCATGAACTGCACGCTTGAGATCTCCCCAAAGTGACTCAATGATATTGAGGTCAGGAGACTGAGATGGCCACTCCAGAATCTTCACTTTGTTCTGCTGTAGCCAATGACAGATTGACTTGGCATTATGTTTTGGATAATTGTCATGTTAGAATATCAAAGTATGTCCCATGTGCAGCTTCTGGGCTGATCATTGCAAATTTGCCTCCAGTATTTACTGATAACGTGCTGCATTCATCTTTCCTTGAACTTTGACCAAGTTTCCTGTGCCTTTGTTGCTCACATATCCCCAAAACATCAGCAATTCACCTCCATGCTTTACAGTAGGAATGGTGTTCCTTTCCCCATAGGCCTTGTTGACCTCTCTGGAAAAGTAACGTTTATGGTTGTGGACAAAAAGTTCAATTTTGGTCTCATCACTCCAAATTACCTTGTTCCAGAAGTTTTAAGGCTTGTCTCTGTGCTGTTTTGCGTATTGTAGGAGAGATACTTTGTGGCATTTTCACAGTAATGGCTTTCATCTGGCAACTCGACCATGCAGTCCATTTTTCTTCATTGCCTCCTTATTGTGCAGCTTGAAACAGCCACACCGCTAGTTTTCAGAGAGTCCAGTATTTCAGCTGATGTTACACACGTGGTCAAAATTGTTGGTACTGACAGGTATTGCAGGTAGCGGTGAACTTGGCAAACGACAAGCGGCTGAAACAGGTAACGAGCAGGAGCTGGTAGGAACTGGCGCAGGAAGCTCTGACATCGTCCTAGGTGATGTGATGTAGAATGGCTGGCACTCTGAGGTGAAACACAGGATTATCAGGATACTAAAAGGATACTGGCGGGATACTGGCAGGATACTGGTGGTACACAGACACGATGGTATGGGAAACATGAGAACAGCAACAGGAAACACTTGTTGCTCAGGCACCTCCTCTAGGGCAGAGGTTCCAGAAATTGTACCAACTATTCAGTCATTGGTTCTGACCATATTTTAAAAAAGGTGCACTTCTCTTTAAGAGACCATAAGTGTGCACGTGCACCCTCAGAGCAATGCCCAGAGACCTGCTGACCGCGCGCCAGGAAGCAGCAGCAGGAGAGAAGCCTGTGGATCCAGGAATGGAGACCAGGTAGTGGGGAGCGACCTGGGAGAGGGGATTCCGGCGAGACATCTGCAGGAGTGCGGGACCAAGCACTGACGCTACAGTACCCTGCAGATTCTAGACTCCCTGTGCCAGATGCAGCAAAGCAGCTCCAGAACATAACAGTGCCTCCTTCATGTTTAACATTATGGACAGTGTTCTTTTCTTGATATGCTTCATTTTTCTTTTCGTGAACATAGAGCTGATGTGCCTTACCAAAAAGTTCCATTTTTGTCTCATCTGTTCATAGGACATTCTCCCAGAAGCTTTGTGGCTTGTCAACATGTAGTTTGGCAAATTCCAGTCTTGCGCTTTTATGATTTTTTTTCAACAGTCCTCCTTGGTTGTCTCCCATGAAGTCCACTTTGGCTCACACAAAGACGAATGGTGCGATCTGACACTGATGTTCCTTGAGCTTGAAGCTTACCTTTAATCTGTATAGAAGTTTTTCTGGACTCTCTTGTTACCATTCATACTATCCATCTCTTTGATTTATCATCAATTTTCCTCCTGCGGCCACGTCCAGGGAGCTTGGCCACAGTCCCATGGAGCTTAAATTTCTGAATAATATGTGCAACTGTAGTAACAGGAACATCAAGCTGCTTGGAGATGGTCTTATAACTTTTACCTTTAACATGTTTGTCTAAATTTTGTCTTTCTAATCCTCTGAGACAGCTCTTTCCTTCGCTTCCTCTGGTCTATGTTGAGTGTTATACACACCACGTCACCAAACAGCACAGTGAGTATCTGTAGCCCTCTATACAGGCCCACTCACTGATTCCAATATTGTAGACACCTATGATGCTAATCAGTGGACACACCTTGATTTAGCATCTCCCTTTTGTCACATTATTTTCATTTCTGTCCAGGCCTATTTCATGAGTTTTATTTATTAAAAAATTCTGTGGAAGCATGGTTGGAAATCAAAGTCTGACTTTCACATGTTCATTTTCATAGATTTTTGATTTATTATTACTTTTGTCAGAATCAAGTTATTTCTGTGATCATTGTGGGTTTTTCTGTCATTAAAGGAGGGGTGCCAACAATTTTGTCCACTTGTGTATTTGTGGGTTTTTCTTTGCATCCTGAACAATTTTCATGGCATTAGTCACAGGTCACAGATGAGGATTTTTACCTTTAGTAGCCATTCAAACCCATTTGTGTCAGCTTCTGTGCATGTTATCAGGTCAAAATCATCAGGGTATGTGAACTTTTGATTAGGGTCATTTGGATGTTTTGGGTTGTCATTATGATTTAGAAAGGGAAAACACAGTAGTTTTACAGTAAATGGCTTCACCCAACCACTAACCATGAGTGGAGAAAAAGTTTTGGTGTTATCATTCATATTCTCTGAAAAAAAGGCCAAGAAAGCAAAAATTCTGCCAGGGTACGTGAAATTTGAGCACAACTGTAGCTTATATAAACCGCCTATACCCAGTGATATACAACATGACAAAAGTCCGGGAAAAAATAAAAGGTCTTTTGATCAATTTACATTTAAATTTTGGTGTATCTAGATGAAATATGTTATTATATGAGATTGTCTGTTGCAACCATTAAAACATGTGACATAGCTGTAAGGGGTATACATCAGCAAATTGCTTTGAAGGGTCATACATTTTCCTACAATTTCAGAAGTTTAGATTTTACAAAATTAAAATTTTTGCAAATCTAGCAAAATGCTGCCTTACCACTTACCACCATTTTGATTGATTCAGAAGGGCCAGGAATGAGTAAAAAAGTAAAAAGAATAGTGAACTCTACCCGGCGCTCACCTTGCCCATTCATGTGCGCACTTGGCATTAGAATCTGGTTTTCACTTACAGATTATCGATCTTCTTGAAGCAAAGAATCCCCTTCAGCATTTGGCTACTCTAATACCTACCAAGTCTCACAGTGTCATGAGATAATGGCCAAACACCAAAGTTCATTTTTGTTTTTTAAGGAATTCTTGACAATTTAAAAAATAAATTCTGGCTTGTCTTGGTGCCTCATACATTTTAAATGAATGTGTAGACAATTTTTAGCAAGCTGTCATCGCCTGGATGTGAAATTTGTGTCTGCAGAAAGCATATGTTCTATTTAAAAGGGTCACCATGTCCAAAAAATTATACAGTTTGGATTCTTTTCAAGTGGAGAAAATGCTTTCTGAAATCAATGTGAGCAGTGTCCAAATTGCAAATTAGGTATTCAAAGATTACAGATGCCAACATATTTCTCAGTTCACTATGAATATAATCAGTCTGGTGATTTTTAAGACAAATTAATTTTTAAGGATCTATTACATTGTACATTGGAATACCAAGCTTGACATTGTAATTCCCTCTAACTTTGTCATCTCATAGATAAAATAATGAGTAGTATTCTTGGCAGATTTAATATCTTTACAGATGCTTGAATTTCTATCATAGAAAAAAAGGAAACTGATCATACTGAAAGTTTTATATTTGTTCAATAATGAAATTTCATTATATTCATATCAGTCACTATATCTACAGTGGGTACAGAAAGTATTCAGACCCCTTTAAATTTTTCTATCTTCGTTTCATTGGAGCCATTTGGTAAATTCAAAAAAGTTCATGTTAGGGTTCGAGTTCCCACTGCTGCACAAGGGGAGTCTCGAACCATTCCCGCTGCGGTCTCCCATCCATCTCCATCCGCAGTGGAGTCTGCTCAGCAGAGATGTCGGTCCCAGCATCTTGCCCGTTCCAGTACTGTGCAGAGACTTGCTGCTGCCTCTCCTGGATCTGCTATTATAGCCCGTACTGAAGCAGATGTCTTCGGGATGAAGTCCTGCGTTTCCCCTTCTGAGCATGCCCAGGGTAAGATCTCTCATTGGAGATCAGGGTTCACATGTTCAGGTACTGCAGCAGCTCCTATTGGTCGCCAGGAAGGCCCTGAAACTACATGTGTGTTGGAACAGTTTCTCATTGGTCCTTGTTTCTGGCAGGTCCTGTAGCTGTTACTATAAAAGGGTGGCATGGCTGGGCTGCCATGCGCTAATATCAATCATTATATGCTTAGCGCCAGTGTGGTCATGCGTGTGTGTGGTTAGGGCCCGGCTGAAATAAGCCCCTAGAATACCGACTTAATCGGTGAGGAGTTTGGTATGCTAGCTGGTCAGGGTCGGTGTCCTAGATGCCCTAGATTACCGGCATAATCGGTGAGGAGTTTGATTGCCGTATTCAGGGCCTGGCGTTCAGATGCCATAGATTGCGGGTAACTCCCGTGAGGACATTAGCGCATGATCACGTTCTATGTTCGCTTAGCAGTCTACTGTGTACCTGGGTGCCTGACAGGACACAGAAGTTTGTCTCAGCGGCTCTGTGACGTAACAGGGTTCGCTTTCAATGCTAGACAGTGCCCTAGCGTGTTTATTTTGTGACTCAGTGGTGTTAAGTGAGTTCGCACACATCGCCATATAGCGCTGCAGCACTCCTTTTAGCGGCTCTGTGGAATAACAGAGTTCGCACATATTGCCATAGCACGTTACAGTGTTTATTTTGGTGACTCTGCGGGATAACAGAGTTCTCTTCTTGCGCCATTTTACTAGCAGCAGGCTCCGCCTGCACGGTGGACCCCGGGCTGCGAACGCACCTCTCTATATCATATATTTGGTGCGTTACGCAGACCCTAACAGTTCATTTTTTCTCATTAATGTACACTCTGCACCCCATCTTGACTGAAAAAAACAGAAATGTGGAAATTTTTACAAATTTATTAAAAAGAAAAACTGAAATATCACATGATCATAAGTATTCAGACCCTTTGCTCAGTATTGAGTAGAAGCACCTTTTGAGTTAGTACAGCCATGAGTCTTCTTGGGAATGATGCAACAAGTTTTTCACATCTGGATTTAGGGATCCTCTGCCATTCTTCCTTGCAGATCCTCTCCAGTTCCGTCAGGTTGGATGGTGAATAGTAGTGGGCAGCCATTTTCAGATCTCTCCAGAGATGATCAGTTGGGTTTAGGTCAGCGCTCTGGCTGGGCCAGACAAGAATGGTCACAGAGTTGTTCTGAAGCCCTTCTTTGTTATTTTAGCTGTGTGCTTAGGGTCATTGTCTTGTTGGAAGGTGAACCTTTGGCTAAGTTTGAGGTCCAGAGCACTCTGTGAGAAGTTTTCATCCAGGATATCTCTGTACTTGGCTGCATTCATGTTTACTTCAATTGCAACTAGTCGTACTGTCCCTGTGGCTGAAAAACACCCCCATAGCATGATGCTGCCACCACCATGTTTCACTGTTTGGATTGTATTGGGCAGGTGATGAGCAGTGCCTGGTTTTCTCCACACATACCGCTTAGAATTATCACCAAAAAGTTCTATCTTCATCTCATCAGACCAGAGAATCTTATTTCTCATAGTCTGGGAGTCCTTCATGTGTTTTTTTTAGCAAACTCTATGAGGGCTTTCATATGTCTTGCACTGAGGAGATTTCTACATTTCTGCTTTTTTTCAGTCAAGTTGGGGTTAAGAGTGTACATTAATGAGAAAAAATGACCTTTTTTGAATTTACCAAATGGATGCAATGAAACAAAGAGTGAAAAATTTAAAGGGGTCTGAATACTTTCCGAACCCACTGTATTAAGACTCAAAATTTAAACTCCAAGTGACCTATCTGAATGCTGTTTGGGGAGGAAACCAAAGTGCCAAGAAAAAATCCATGTCTGCAAATATAGGGCAAACATATAAACTAATCTTATACTTACCAGTCACCATCTTTAGCTCTTCCCTGCACTTCTCCGATCTTGTGCTGCAATCTTGTGATCGCAACGTCTGACTGATCGGCAGTCAGGATCACAGGCTCTCAATGTAAGTCTATAAGAACTTCAATCTGGCCCTCATAGATTTTCATTGAGTTGTGACTTCCGGATTGCTCCAGCAAACACTGGAGTGAGCCAACAGGTCACGAACTGCTGCTCCAGTAAAAGATTAAAATTGCAGCATGTAAGAATGAGGCCAAGGGCAGGAAACTTACTGTATATACTCATGTATAAGCCGAGATTTTCAAGACTTTTTTTGTGCTGAAAATGCCCTCCTCGGCTTATACACGAGTCATTGTGCAGAAAACTATCAGGGGAGGGGGAGGGGCAGGAGCCGGCAGCTGTGACATCATACTCACCCTCCCCTTGCCATCGCTGGACGTCCCTGCATCCTCTGTTGTCCTGGGGCCAGCAGTTGTTTCCTGTGTTGAGTGGTCACATGGTACGGCTCATTAAGGTAATGAACATGGACGTCACTCCACTCCCATAGGCATGGAGGCATATTCATTACCTTAATGAGTGGTACCATGTGACCGCTCAACACAGGAAGTAGCTGCCGGCCGCAGGACAATGGAGGATGCAGGGACTTTCAGTGATGGCACGAGGAGGGTGAGTTTGATGGGGGAGCATGGAGGAGGAAGGGGGAGGTCGGGGAAAGCACTGAGATGGACGGTGTGAAGCACTGAGGATGACGGGGGTAGCACAGAGGACGGGGAGCAGGACAGGGGAAACACTGAGGAGGACAGGGGGGAGCACAGAGGAGGACAGGGAAGCACAGAGGAGGACAGGAAGCTGTGCCATAATAGAAGGATGTGACAGGGGAGCTGAGCCATGCATACTGGGAGGGGGGAGAGCCACACAGAACAGGACAGGGATGAGGGGAAAATGCATAACCGGCTTATACTCGAGTCAATAAGCTTACCCAGTTTTCCGTGGCAAAATTAGGTGCCTTGGCTTATACTCGGGTCAGCTTATACTCAAGTATATACTGTACATTAGTGACACCACTCCAGCACTGAAGTAGAGAAAAAAAAAAAAACTCATGCTTTTAGGGATTCAAAAGCGTACATTTACTTGGGTTGAGTAGTCTCTGGAAGGAAGGATAATGGAAGGAATTTCTTCTGCTTGCATGAATAACATAAATAGGGGCTGGGTAATTTTAAATTTTGGTATATTTGCTTTGAGATTTTCAGTAATTAAAATCACTGACACTGCAGGAATGACGCCGACATGGGAAGTGAATATTAGCCATTTTATTTTATAAGGACCAAACATTTAGTTCAAGAAGGTATTGTCCTAGTAGTTGACAAGCCCTTTGATGACAGATACCAACTTCAGGTCAATTCTATTACCAAAAGTTAATCTTATAGATGATGGCCTTGATAAAAATATTTAGAGTAAAATTAAAATGTCATAAAGTTGCCTTCAGGAGGTGGGAGGGGGAGACAAAGTCCAACTTAGGATGTTTAAGATATCTCATGGCTAGCAAAGCATCAGCAAATTATTGTGCATTATATTGCCTATATGCAACTTATAGAACATAATGACTAGTATTAGATAAGTAAAAAAAAACAGGAGGGAGGAGAAAGGAAAGAGGCACCAAACCATTTGCGTTTGGTGAGACTGCAACTGTGTATAAAGAAAAATTCAGTTTATTGAGAGCGTATAAATAATTTACAGAGCCACTAGGCTTCTGATTAAATTGCAGCAATGTTATGTGCTGTAGTCGTGACATCACCACTGCAGTTAATACAGAGCAGTTAATTGGGGCTGATACGACACTGGACCTGGGGAGGGAGAGTAGTATTTTATTTTGTTATTCTAGAACAGCACTGACCATATAAATTCTTTTAATGTACAGTTTATGTGCGCAGGACTGCGGTAACATAATGAACTCACATAGCTCTCACACTCGGCGGGTCCAGAGCCGAATTTCCATCACTGCTCCGCTCTGTATTGACTGCAGTAATGATGTCACAGCTACAGGGCGCAGCATTGATGTCATCAATCACAATCTCAGTGGATCTTCTAGTGTAGGTGGCACGAGCCATTGAGCTCTGTGATTGCCTATAAAAGTGAAGTGCACAGTAGTCACGAAGCCATTGCTGTAGACAACAGATACCGAAGAAGTGGACAGATGGGAGGGTGAGTACTAGTTTATTGTATGACTAGATGGTGGCCCGATTCTAACGCATCGGGTA
>VIAB01001092.1:50421-77219 GCA_009801035.1 Oophaga pumilio | reverse complement strand
ATTTTTCGATACCGAGCAGTATCGCTCAACACTAATGAGGATGCGTTTGTAGCTCCTACAAGGCGTTCTGCTTCAAGATCCACCATTCAGATGAATGGGTCATGCATGGAAATCTCTGTACCAAAGATGCCTAATATTTTGTGTGTTTTTCCTGCTGCCACAGTTTTACAGAATTGCTAAATTATCATGTTAGAGAAACTAAATAAAAAACAAATATTGTTATAAATTATAATACGATATTACTTTAATATCACTTTCCTAAATGTGATACAAGGCTTCGCATGTGTTCTTTCATTGGGAGGTACGTGAATGATTTCTAATTATGTATTATTCTAGCACAGGGCCATTTATATTCTGCAGTCAGTTAGCAGCGGATTAATAACGTCAAGTTGAAAACACAAACTAATTACAATATTTTGTTTATCTGATAATTTTATGTGATTTTTTTTCACAAAAAAAGTTTGCATATAAGTTTGAATGAAGGCCAAAACAACACAGAAATGACGCACAGCTTGTGAGCCGCACAATCTTTCTCTAGATTATTTTTTAGAATGCGCTAGGATTTTACTTACTGTATTTCACTAAAAATGCAATAAATCACATCAAAAATTAGCGGAAGGAAACCTCGATGAGAGCAATAAAGGGGTCTTCTCAGAACCCGTTTTTAGAGTATGGCTGCTACGGCAATCAATTGGGTTGTGAATTCCCCACTGATAGTATATGCTGAAGAAGACTAGGGCTAATACTAACAAGTGAAAATTGAGGTGATATGTAAACACTCAAAGTTCCCTTTTCACTAGTAGGTCTCTTCTCAAGCTATTAATCATGGGGTCCTGAGTGGAGAATCCTCCAACTAACCTCACTGGCCTAAACCTCCAGTCTGAGGACTTGGCAGAACAAATAGAGAAGAGCAAATTGATTTTAAAGGTAACCTGTCATCAGTTTTTGACACTCTCAACAAATGTCACCACCTTTATTTGCTCCTGTACGGCATTACATCAATGTATCTATCACCTCCTGACTCCCCTTGCATACCCCCAAAAATAGCATTTGAATTGACTCCTGCTCTGTATCTAAATGAAAATGATCCGGTTTGAAGGGCATCATCGCTACGACATCTGTGCCACCTATCTGCTCCTAATCACCGTTCTCCAGCTATGATTCATATGGATAACCCGCTCAACATAATCTCACGTGGGAGTGGACATCCTCAACTAAATACAGCACAGGTGCAATTCAAATGGTATTTTTTGGGGTGTAAAGGAGGACTCAGAAGACAATATAAGACTCACAATCAAGTGACAGGTTCACTTTAAACTGAAGTCTGGCTCAACAGGACTGGAGTTTCCTTTTCTTTTTATTTTTCAAAAGAAAATATAGTGCATACAAAAGAAAAATTTACATGGTCGACATGACCCAGTCAACGCAGTTCGACTGCGCTAAGCAGTCTTACTCATTTGAGTCATGCGTAAGACTGCTTACTGCGACAATGTAAATTTTTCTTTTGTATGCACTATATTTTCTTTTAAAAATAAAAATAAAATGAAAATCCAATCCTGTTGAGCTGGACTCCAATTTTTTTATTTTATCTTTGATGGAAGGCCAGGGCGAGGCTGGTGTCTGAGCCCCTGGTGGATGAACATAGAGCAACTGGGTGAGCTGGAATCAGGTATTTGTTATCACTTTAAACTAGTCAGACTAAATTTTAGAATTTCTCAAAATTTGTGCAAACAGTTGAATCTGTTATTTGGGCAATTCAGTTTGCACAGATTCAAGAAATTGGCACTATTTTCATGCATTATGAGGGCTGGGAAGGGGTTTGAAACAAATACCTTTTATACTCACCTCTAAACCTTCCCCACTCGTGTCCCACATCTCTCCGCTCCATGCCTAGTCCGCCAATCAGCTCCTCTTCTTCTATCTCATTGATATGTGTCAAGCCTATGTGTCAGAGAAGGATCTATTCAGCATCAGTGACTCCCACGGGAAAATTGTTAGAGATTAAAAACAAAAAAGAAAAGTAGCAGAGAAGGAGTCCATTAGGGGAGCAAGAAGTTATTGTGATGGTGGAATAGATATAGGGGGGCTCAAGAGAGGTGAACAGAGCAGTTTATTACTACTTTAACTCTTCCCGAAAAATGTAATTTTCACAGAATTTATTCTATGTGAATCAAATTTATTCAACTCCCCTTAATATGAGTGAATCTGTCCTAATCAAATTTCTCAAGATTCACTCAGCTCTAGAAACAGTCAAAAATTACAATCCACCTGCAGCAGGCACCTCCATAATCCCACAATGTTATTAGCCAATTCCCATCAGGTCTACAGTAAGAAAAGTCCTAGACCCCTTCAAGACAAGTACATGTGGTAGGTAAAGCAATCTCGGTGTATAGTGTATAATAATTAAAACACCTTATGTCTGTGAAACTTGTCAAGATGCAGAATGTCTCTATATTCCATAATTCTTAACCTCATTAAACTTTTCTGTTTCTGAAGCTTGGAGGAAATATGTCAACCCTAATCTAGTTTTCATTTCTTATATTAGCTTGTGAACACTTCAGGCAAGAGGTTTAAAAGTTTCATACATCACATAAGAAATGTAACAAGCTTGTTTCTAGCTCACTGACCTGTAACTATATATTTTATATCCTAGCTAAATTTTAGACTGGTGATTATAGCATTTTAATTTCCTAAAATTTTCCAACATAGGTGTTTTTGCCTGTATTAGTGTAAGTCGACCTAAGGCCGGGGACACACTTACAAGAAACTCGCACAAGTCTTGCACCTCTATACCCGGTACTGCCGCCGGCACTCGGACCGGAGCGTTCAGTTGCATAGAAATACATGCAGCCGCACACTCCTGTCTCGAATGCCGGCGGCAGTGCCGGCTATTGAGGTGTGGGACTCATGCGAGCTTCTCGCAAGTGTGACCCCGGCCTATCAAAACATACACACTGGGTAAAATGACAGATTTACCTTAAAAAAGTTTAAAGAAAATATAGCTTAATAGATATGGATAATGAAAATTTGTCTAGCTTTCCAATATAATTGGTGTTTTAGTTTTAGTTTTTTTCAGAATTTTCAACACCTTAGCTGTGGAGTCAATTTTGAGTTTAATGGCCAAATCCCAATTTTCAAATCTGACCTGTGTCACCCACGGTGATTCTGAAAATTTTTGGAACTAAATGTATTTTATGTTAGTGTTAAATTTTGGTGGACATGGTTTACATTTTTTATTAAGATATTTAAAATTTGACAATTTTTTTTATAAAAATTGCAATTTTCAAATCTTGAAGACTTACACCCTTAAACCACCTCTTTGTTTTGAAGAGGCAATTTGCACCCTTAAACCAGATACTCATATCATAGAAACTAATTAAAGACAACCTACCAGGCGACTCATGTTGCCCAAACCTGCAGCAGATATATTCTCCTGTGAAACGCTCTGGCATTTTAGAGAAAGTATACTTTAAAGATGAATACCATAGGCAGAGAGTACACTAATCAGTAGCTACTCTTGGTCACCACTTCCCAGCACTGCAAAGTGACCAGTCAATCACCCCCCCGTCATGCTAGGAAGAGCAGGCGAGAAATAGGTGGAGGCAGACTATATTTTTCTAAAATACTTTTATTTTGATAGGATGTTCGTAGGCTTAAATTAAACATCAAATGTTGATTATTTTTCAAGGAAATTCACAATGATTATTTTTCAAGGAAATTCACAAATCCCAAGTTGTATGGATACTGTGAGGTTTTAAGTGACTTTGCAGTGCCTAGATATGGGAAAACATCAAAAAGGATAAATTGATAACCTTTTAAAAACTACACCCCTGAAACTATTGAAAACTGATCTGCAGAAATGAACAAAAAGTGGAATAACAAAAATGAAAAATATATATTTTTTACTCTAAAATATGCTTTACCCACATTTCTCTTTCATTTTCACAATTGTTTGTAGGAGAAAATTGACCCATCAATTTGTTAATGATTTCTCCCAAAAGGGGCAATTTTTCATTGTTCACATACAGACTAAAGGGTATGCCACACTAAGCGAGATTGCTAGCGAGATCGCTAACGAGATCGTTACTGCGTCACCATTTATGATGCAGTAGCGATCTCGTTAGCGACTTAGGTGTGTGAGACATGTAGCAGCGATGTGGCCCCTGCTGAGATGTCGCTGATCGCTTATGAACGTTCTGAGCCGTTTTTTGGTCGTTGGTGTCCCACTGGTGAGCCTGAATCACTGAGTGTGACACCCTTTATGAACGACTTCACCAGCGGCGCAGGTGGGACTAAGTTTTCCCAACGACCGCAGAGGTCGTTATACAGATCGCTGATGAGTTGTGTTTGGAATCTAACTAGCGATCAGATAGCGATCGCACTAGCGATCTCGCCAGGTCGTGCCATTGTCGTGATCGCTGGTTCGATCGCTAAGTGTGGCAGTGCCTTAAGCCCAACTTATTGTTTCCGTCTTGTACTTTTTTGTCTTTTGTTCACCTCCACCTGCTCTGCTGTGCATCACCCTGCTACTTCTCAGTGCTGCATATCCCTCCTTCCTTCTACTGTGTGCTCCTGATTAGCTCTATTTTTCTAAATTACCTAAATTACTGTCAAGTTAATCTAAAGTGCAGCGTTCGCCTAAGGCTTCTGTGCACACTTTGCTCCTGTACTGTACCCTGCTTGCCATCTACATCAGTATAGCTCTAGCATGGTTTTTACATTACTTGCTGGTTCTCTCAGAGCTCAACTCTATTGGGAGGGAAAGCTGCTGACAATATTTGGGTAAAAGGTGAACTTGATTGCTCAGTCAGCAACAATACATGGCTAGAGGCTTTATTTAGAAGATTCATGTCTATCAGCAGAAATTTACTGATTTCACATGGATAATATGAAACATACCTGAACCAAATAATTCTCAAACAAACATTACCAAGGATGTCACCAACCAAAAGAAAAAAGGAGTACAATTTTACTCCTTTTTTCTTTTGGTTGGTGGCATATTTTGGAGTACACACTATTCAAGTCCGGTTTTTATATTATTTAGGGAATCACTATAATATACTTTTTGTCCATATACAGTATAGACCAAAAGTTTGGACACACCTTCTCATTCAATGATTTTTCTGTATTTTCATGGCTATGAAAATTGTAGAATCACACTGAAGGCATCAAAACTATGAATTAACACATGTGGAATTATACATTACACTTTACAAAAAAAGTGTGAAACAACTGAAAATATGTCTTATATTCTAGGTTCTTCCAAGTAGCCACCTTTTGCTTTGATTACTGCTTTGCACACAGAAAAGGTGAACGGATGGACTCTACATGCCTGGTTCCCACCGTGAAGCATGGAGGAGGTGGTGTGATGATGTGGGGGTGCTTTGCTGGTGACACTGTTGGGGATTTATTCAAAATTGAAGGCATACTGAACCAGCATGGCTACCACAGCATCTTGCAGCAGCATGCTATTCCATCCGGTTTGCGTTTAGTTGGACCATCATTTATTTTTCAACAGGACAATGACCCCAAACACACCTCCAGGCTGCGTAAGGGCTATTTGACCAAGAAGGAGAGTGTTGGGGTGCTATGCCAGATGACCTGGCCTCCACAGTCACCAGACCTGAACCCAATCGAGATGGTTTGGGGTGAGCTGGACCGCTCACCGCTTCAATTTTTAATAAATCCCCAACAGTGTCACCAGCAAAGCACCCCCACACCATCACACCACCTCCTCCATGCTTCACGGTGGGAACCAGGCATGTAGAGTCCATCCGTTCACCTTTTCTGCGTGCAAAGCAGTAATCAAAGCAAAAGGTGGCTACTTTGAAGAACCTAGAATATAAGACATATTTTCAGTTGTTTCACACTTTTTGTAAAGTGTAATGTATAATTCCACATGTGTTAATTCATAGTTTTGATGCCTTCAGTGTGATTCTACAATTTTCATAGTCATGAAAATACAGAAAAATCTTTGAATGAGAAGGTGTGTCCAAACTTTTGGTCTGTACTGTATATTTTGATATATATTATCCCCCTTTTTGTACTGGTTTTGTACTAAATTACCAAGGATGTGTATCATCCAGGTAAAAAGTGAAGTACATTTATCAATATTAATGCATAATGTATTCATTAGAAAAAAATATATAGAATCAATTTTAAAATAGCGTTGCTAGAACGAAAAAGGGAACATGTTCCAAAGTAAGTATGCAATGCATTTTGCATCAGTACAATATAACTGTCCTAAAAAGTTCCGAAAAGAAAGGAAAGTTGGACAATCATCGCTGCTTGATCCTGCATGCTATCATTGAGATCTAGCCATTACACTGAACTGACACTGGCCAGATAAGTAATAGATGTATTCCTAGTCTAAAGCCCTATAATAAAGTGCCTATTGTAAGGTGCATTTATCATCATAAGACAAAAACAAGGGTAAAATGACTGAGAGTAAGATCACTGTTACCTGTTAGAATGAACCACTGTGCACATTTCACTCCTCTTCTTCTGGAGGCGAACTAAATAATTGTATCAAACTATCAGGACAAGCATTTGTGCTGCTGACATATTTCACTCAAAAAATACTGGCTGCACGGGTTACAATTGTAGCAGATTATCAGAAGTGGGAGTATTACATCTGCATGATTTTTTTAATCTTTGGATGTAAATAAAAGGACACTGATTTGTCAAATATCTGGCTAATGTTAGTCTATGGGCACATTCAACTCACATACAGTATTATGAGAATTTACCAACGTACAGTGGGGAAAATAAGTATTTGATACACTGCTGATTTTGCAAGTTTCCCCATCTACAAAGAATGGAGAGGTCTGCAATTTTTATCGTAGGTACACTTTAACTGTGAGAGACAGAATCTAAAAAGAAAAAGCAGAAAATCACATTGTATGATTTTTAAATAATTAAATTGCATTTTATTGCACTAAATAAGTATTTGATCACCTAGCAACCAGCAAGAATTCTGGCTCTCACTGACCTGTTAGATTTTCTTTAAGAAGTCCTCCTACTCTGTACTCATTACCTGTATTAATTGCACCTGTTTGAACTCATTACCTGTATAAAAGACACCTGTCCACACAATCAATCACACTCTAACCTCTCCACCATGGCCAAGACCAAAGAGCTGTCTGTGGACACCAGGAACAAAATTATAGACCGGCAGAAGGCTGGGATGGGCTACAGGACAACAGGCAAGCAGCTTGGTGAGAAGGCAACAACTTTTGGAACAATTATTAGAAAATGGAAGAAACGCAAGATGACTGTCAATCTTCCTTGATCTGGGACTCCATACAAGCTCTTCAATATGGGGTAAGGATGATTTTGAGGAAGGTCTGGAATCAGCTAAGATATACACAGGAGGACCTGGTCTATGGAATTACAGTCTCAAACAGTACAATTAGTAACACATTACACCGTCATGAATTAAAATCCTGCAGGGTAAGCAAGGTCAATTTGCTCATGCCAGCACATGTCCAGGCCAGTTTGAAGTTCACCAATGACCATCTGGATGATCCAGAGGAGGTATGGGAGAAGGTCATGTGGTCAGATGAGACCAAAATAGAACTTTTTGGTGTCAACTCCACTCGCCGTGTTTGGAGGAGGAAGGATGAGTACAACCCTAACAACACAGTCCCAACCATGAAGCATGCAGGGGGAAACAACATACTTTGGAGGTGTTTTTCTGGAACAAGACAAGAGGACTGAATCACATTGAATGGACGATGGATGGGGTAATGTATCATGAGATTTTGGCCAACAATGTCCCTCGCTCAGTAGGAGCATTGATGATGAGCCATAGTGGGTGTTCCAGCATGACAATGACCCGAAACACACAGCCAGGGCAACTAACAAGTGGCTCCTTAGGAAGCTTTTCAATGTCCTGAAGTGGCCTAGCCAGTCTCCAAACCTTAACCCAATTTGGGGGAGCTGAAAATCAATGTTGCCTAGCAACAGCCCTAAATCCTGAAAATACCTGGAGAAGATCTGTATGGATGAGTGGGCCAAAATCCCTGCTGCAGTTTGTAAAAACTTGGTCAAGAACTACAGTAAACTTCTGAGCAATTTTTTGTGCTCGGTTGCTCATTTTGAGTAATGAGTATAATGGGAGTCAATGGGAAATCAGAGCAATTTTCCAGCAGAGGGGCTCATGCAAATTCTGTTCAAATTGTCATGTAATTGTATTCCTAGACTTATAAAGGCTATGTACTAAGTACAAGGCCTGCCAAGAATTACAAGCAGGGTCATCAATACATCCTTCAAGGCGCCAACTTTACTGACTCATTCAAATATTGTGAACAAAGTGTAGATTTGGTATGCGGTGCATAGTTTCCCAATGAGTAACGCCCGCTTGGTAATCTCCATAAACAATAGCACCAAATAAAAAGACTCTTATCTCCAAAACAGAATGGTGGATTTTAAAACAATAAACTCAGGGGAATAGAATATGGGCAATATCTGAATACTTTTCTACTGCTGACAGGTTCTCTTTAAAGGGAATATTTCATGCTCATTATTGATTATTATTGCAAAGTGCTGGAAAAAATAACATTGCATTTTACTTCTAATTAAAATTCCTCTCCATTCTTAAAGGGGTGGTCCGCTACTCAAACAATTCCTTCTGAATGTCTTTGTTTCCACCTTGTAAACTAATAACATATACTCACCTTCTGCAAGGTGTTTGTATGTTCTCCCTGTGTTTGTGTGGGTTTCCTCAAGGTTCTCAGGTTTCCTCTCACACTCCAAAGACATAGTGATAGGAAATCTAGATTGTGAGCCCCAATGGGGACAGTGACGATAGTGTATGAAACGTGCTGCCTAATATGATAGCGCTATATAAGCAAAGCATAATAATAAATATATAACCTTCCGTGCCGTTCCAGTGGTGTCAGCACTGTTTCTCTCGGGGACCACGTGGAATCATGTCACACGATTCTTACTGCCATTCAGCACTGGATTCATTCTCCCTACCTTCAGACTTATCACATACATCTAGAGGAAGTGAGAGAGCAGCAGAGTTCACTTCCTCTGGATATATGTGATACTGTATGTCCGAAGTCAGGGAGAGTGAAGTTGATTATCTTCAGCGATTGTGTGACACAACAAAGTCGGAAGAGAAAATGCTGACACCACTGGAATGGTACCGGAGATGAGTATAAGTGCTATTGTTTTACAAGAAGTATTGGACAAATCCCTTAAAGAACAGAGAGATTATTAGTTCTGTAGTGTACAGCTCATTGCCTAACTTCACAGCCATTTCAGAATGGCTGGATCCCAAGCTGGATGTTCAGCTTCAGTGTCCCACATCTACTCCTACGTTCCAGCAGCATAACTGCCTCTTTCACCAACATTGGACATCGCACAGTTTACACAAGTGGCATGACCATAACGCTGGTCTGAACTTTCATTCTTGAGGAGCGCACCCCTTTTCTTCTCTAGTTCGGTGGGCCAGTAAGGGAAGACAAAAATTATTACAGTCATGATAGCAATATGGAAGATGCTGTTTAGTGATTTTTTTTTTAAGAAATTTGGCAGTTTATGAAAATTTGGGAATCTTATAGTTTTTTTAAAATGGATATTTTATCAGGAACAATTGTTTTAAAATGCATCTACTGGGATAATTCCCTGCTTTAGCTTTGTGCCTGCCCTATGAAATAGTGGGTTATTGGTCTACTACATAGGTACAATTGGATATTTTTTATACAATACCAATTAAATAATGGTTATATTCCTGTCTTTGCCCTTCATGACAAAGATAGGAATAACTGTTTCTTGGTTCATGGCCACCAGGACTGTTATAAAAGCACACGAGTGTATCTGTTCAATGCTGTTTGTATAACTTCTGTAAAAATCAATGGGAGTTATGGAAGCATCGTAGCAAAACATGTTATGCTGTTTATGTAACTCCCAAGGTGCAGAAGTAGAGTAGATTGCTTAGCTGAGCTGTTTCTGTAACTCCCATTGTTTTCTATGGAGGTTATGATGGTAGGCTTAGCTGTTTTCATACCCCGATCTCTGATGGTACCTAAAAGTAGTTATTCCCATTCCAAGCAGTCACAGATTCAGAACAATCAGGAGTTTGTAAATATTGTTGGATTAAATTGTGCTAAATTTGTTCCATTTAGTCATAAGATTGAATAAATTTGTCATTTTGGATTGACTTAAACAATAAAAAATGAAATACACAACGGCTATGAGATCAAGTGTAGATTTGAGCCAAAATTTGGTCCATTTTCTGACTTTAGTCTTAAAGGGTTGATCTCTCATTCTTTATTCAGTTCTTTGCCTCTCAGCTTCTTCCTTGCTTCCTTGCTTGTGGAGTGGTGTGCTCTTAAAGATTGAGAAGACCGTATTTTTGTTCTGAGTGTGATTCGACAAAACACTGGATCGCATTCGGACCAATTTTATTCTATAGAGCCGTGCACATTTCCGATCTTTTCTTGGACAGACTTTGCATGCTTGATTTGCATCTTGAAATCAGAACGAATATGGCCATTCAAGTCAGTGGGTCTCTTGAAAAATCAGACTACACTAGGATGACAACTGAGTGCAGTCTGATTTCCATGGACTGACTGAATGGAGGAGATGGGGAATTTTTTTTCTCAGTTTTCTCATCGTCCAAGAAAATTGGATCACACTGTAATCATACTCTGATCAAACTCTGAGCAAACTTTGATTAGAGTGTGATTAGCATAATCTCCCCGATTCTCTTGGATAAGAGAATATACAGTTGTCTGTACATAGCCTAAAGGGTATGCCACACTGAACAACATCGCTAACGGGATCGCTAAAAAACGTCACTATTTAGCGATCCCGTTAGCGATGTTGTGTGCGGCATCTGCCAGCGACGAGCTTCCTGCTGTGATCTCGCTCGTCGCTGGAATCGTTCCGGACCCTATTTTATCGTCGGCGCTCCCGCTGGGTAAGTATATATCGCTAGTGTGGCACCTTTTCTTAGCGATTTAGCGGTACTTTTGTACCGCTAAAGTCGTTAAGGAGATCGCTAACCGCGATAGCGTCCTTAACGACATCGCTAAGTGTGGCCCACACTAGCGATATTAAAACGATCCCGCTAGCGATCTCATTAGTATGCGACGCTAACGAGATCGTTAGCGGGATCGTGTAGTGTGGCAGTACCTTAACAGAAAGGACGAGTGGATCATCACACAGCTAGTCTAAGCTGTAGATTTACTTCTGCTGCATGGAGGAAACTCAGGACATTGAGGCCTATCAGATTCCGTGATGTGGCTAGCTTCAGAGAAGTGCATGCATGTTCTAAAAGTCAGCGCTAGCTCTTTTGCATGTGAACCTGGCTACTCTGAGACTGCAGAGGTGGCCGGTAACCTAAGCAATGATCAACAAACTATACAATTAAACATCTCTACATTCTTGAGAACATATATGACTTTGAATAGGTCGTAAATTTCAAAGTTGCTTAATAAATGTGTGCATTAGATGTTGTCCACACCCTCTCTTGGTGAACCACTTGCAATTTTTCAAACTTTTGGTGGCTGTGTAGATTAGCAAAAACAATTTTATTAATTAATAATTATGTGTCAGTATATCGATGATAAAAACAGCCCGGAATCGCATCATATTGAGGCAGAACAGATTTCTATGGTCGATTATGCATAAATATGGCTGCAGAGCAAATGAGAAAGTCGTAAAGAAAAGAAAATTTATAGAGAAAAAGTTGCAGGAGGTTATTTATAATCCTATAAATGTAAGCCGCCTGCAGGTGGAAATCCTTCTTGGATTTTTTTATTATTCATTTCTAATAGAAGTATATAAAGCAGCTGCAGCCAGAGATAAACCTTCGCTTTATGAAGACTGAATATTCACTGTCTTTTGCAGTGCTTTGCCCGGCCAATGAAATGCGCCTGGACTCGACAGGTATCATACTAAGTCCTGGATATCCTGACAGCTACCCAAACCTTCAGATGTGTGCGTGGAGCATTAGTGTGGAAAAGGGATACAATATAACCTTAATCTTCGAATTCTTTCATACTGAAAAGGAGTTTGACGTGCTTGAAGCCTTTGACGGTAATGAAACATTATGTCACTGAATATAATTTGACGCTTTTGTTCTTTTGATGGCATTTTGTACAATGCACTTGTCTTTTCTCTGAATGTTTCACACGTGCTAATCTGCAAATTTCATTTGGAACAGGACCGAACAGTCACTATCCGCTACTTATTTCCTTAAGTGGGGATTATTCCTCTAGTTTTAATATAACCAGTAGTGGTCATGAAGTTTTTATACGCTGGTCAGCAGATCACGGGACCAACAAGAAAGGATTCAGGATCCGATACATAGGTAGGATATTTCTGTCGTTTTTATTAACTCTGTATTGAATATGTTCTTTGCATATTTATTAGTTTGAATTGATATAACCTTTAAAATATCAACTTTTATAGATGTTCTATTGATTTAATAGACATTTTATTGATTTTTTTTTATTATATCACAAAGGACCAAATCTTAAAATCATCGCATGATCAATTTGTTAGACCTTTCTTATTAAAGGTGTTTTCGTATCATATCAACAAGATACGCCACAAAAACTGATAGATATAGATCCCACCCCTGAGACCGGCAGTAACGTAGAGTCTGGGTGGTCACCAACTATGAAGAGGTGGCTACCACCTATCTGCAGATGTCAGAGAGCTCTCCATTCATTTTCTATCTAGATGTGATGGTCAGCAGTTACCACTCCAGATAGTTCTGTACCATAAGATCTATGAGACACTGGTGGCATATCCTGTGGATATGGCATACATGTCTTATGTGGGAATACCCCTTTAAATAGTACTGACACAATCAAGGTAACATTGGCATAGACCAGGTTATTGTCTAAAGGTAACATGCCAATACATAGTAAATAAAGTATCATGCATACTAAAATTAATATATAAGTAGTGATCACCCCTACAATGACCTGCCGACTGAGTGTAGATGAAGTGTTGGATTCCATCTTGTCTTTGTTTCTACGCTGCTAGTAATGACATTCTGCATAGGCATGTGAACATTTCAGCAATTTTTTGGTCTCAATGATCACATTCCATTTTCAAGCTTATGAGCAAAGAATAGTGGAGTACCGATGTCAAATCTGCATTGACTGAAGAAGAGGGTAAAAAGGTGAGTACTATTATTTTATTTTCATTTTTTAGAAAATGTGAATTTTTATTCAAGATTTTCATGAAGACTTCTAAAGATTAAGTCATCATTTATGATGAATATACTCAACATATATATATTTTATCTATTACAACCAATTATTTAATGACAATTCTTAGTCCTTCATCCACAGATTTTCCATATAACTTAGGAGAAGCGTATAACTCAGATGAGTGCTATGAAATGTATTATCGGATAGCACTCGGACCAGTGTTATACTATGGGGCAGTGAAGACCTGCATTTTTTCTCGTGCCGTTTCGGCATGAGAATTATAATGCTGCATGCTGCGAGTGGCTCCATAAAACAGATCACATTGGACACACTCGTATTTCATCAGAGTGTAATCCAACATCTGCGGACTCAGACAATGGAGAAGATGGAGAAATTAAGTTCTGCATCTTCTCCTCACCTGTAATATGATGTGAGCATAGTAAGCTGACATTTTGATAAGAGTTTGAGCCAAGCATCATTAGCATAATTGATCCATTTCTCTCGCATAAGAGAATCAATGCTTGTGTCACCCTAGCCTAAGACTTTAACCCCTTTCTGACATTGGGCTTAATAGTACACTGATGTCAGACTCCCTCCCTTTGATGTGTGCTCCGGTGGTAAGCCCACATCTTTCCCGGCACATGTCAGCTGTTTTCAACAACTGACAATTGCCCGGAACAGCGGCAGGTGGAATCGTGATCCACCCGCGGCTATTAACCTGTTAAATACCACTGTCAAACACTGACAGTGGCATTTAACATGTGCTTCCGGCAATCGCGCCGGAAATCCGCCAACCGGTGACCTCCGTCAGGTGATTGCATGTCACCAGTGGGTTGGCATGACAACCACAGGTCTCCTGGAGACCTCTATGGTTGTCACTGCCGGCTTGCTGTGAGCACCGCCCAGTGGTCGGCGTTCATAGCAAGTGAGTAATTCTGCTACATACAGGCGATGTGATCATTGCCTGTATGTAGCAGAGACAATCAGGCTATGGCAGCTTCGAGTCTCCCATAGAGACTGCTGAAGCATGTCAAAAGTAAAAACAATGTTTTTAAAAATATACAAAAATAGAAAAACATAAAAGTTCAAATCACCCCCCTTTTGCCTCATTCAAAATAAAATAATAATAAAAAAAGCAAACTTACACATATATGATATTGTGGCATTCAGAATCGCCTGATCTATCAATAAAAAAGGGATAAGCCTTATTGCTAAATGGCGTAAGAAGAAAAAAGTTAAAACGCCAGAATTACATTTTTTTGGTCGCAGTGACATTGCATTGAAATGCAATAACAGACAATCAAAAGATCGTATCTGCACAAAAATGGTATCATTAAAAAGGCAGCTCGGCATGCAAAAAATAAGCCCTCACTCAACCCGAGATCACGAAAAATGGAGACGCTAAAGGTAACAGAAATATATTTTTTTAACAAAGTTTGTAATTTTTTCCACCACTTACATAAAAAGAACCTAGACATGTTTGGTGTCTATGAACTCATAATGACCTGGAAAATCATAATGGCAAGTCAGTTTTAGCATTTAGTGAGCCTAGTAAACAAAGACAAACAAAACAATTATTGGATTGCACTTTTTTGCAATTTCACCGCACTTGGATGTTTTTTCCCGTTTTCTAGTACACGATATGGTAAAACCAACGGTGTCGTTCAAAAGTACAACTTGTTGCGCAAAAAACAAGCTCTCAGATGGCCATATTGATGGAAAAATAAAAAATTATGGCTCTAGGAAGAATCGGAGCAAAAAACGAAAACGCAAAAATGAAAATACCTCAAGAGGTTAAGCGGTTAAAGAAGCACTCCCATCAAAGTTTTTATACTCTTAATACGGTGGCATGTACAATTTGGGCAGAAGGAGAAGTCTAAATAAAAGATAGCAAAGCGTTTTCAAGCTGCCCTTTCTCCAGTTCAAAATGCAATTAAGAAATGACAGTTAACAGGAACAGTGGAGGCCAAGATAAGGTCTGAAAGACCAAGAAAAATTTCAGTGAGGGCTACTCGTAAGATTGCTCTGACTGCTTATTGCTCCTGCATCCTCTCAATAAAATTCAGCATCAGAAGTATGAAAATGAGCATCTAAACAAGTCTGATGCATTATGGAAACCAGCCTGTGGATCGATGAGGTTAAAACAGAACTCTTTGCCCACAATGATCAAAAGTGTTTGTGGAGAAAAAAGGGCAAAAAATTTCAGGAAAAGAACATCTGACCAACCATTAACCCCTTCACGACATGGGCCGTACATATTTGTCACATGTCGGGTCTCCCCCTTTGATGTGGGCTACAGTGATGAGCCAACATATTTTCCAGCACATCAGATGATTTCATCAGCTGACTTGTGCCCCTAACAGCAGTGGGTGGAATTGCAATTCACCCATGGCTGATAACATGTTAAATACCTCTGTCAATCTCTGACAGAAGCATTTAACATGCTTGCTCCGGCAGTGCATCATAAATCCCATCCATCAGCACCCGTGTCACATGACAGTGGGTCGCCGATGGGTTGGCATGGCAACCCGGGGTCTCCAGAAGACCCCTTTGGTTGTCATAGCCAGAAAGCTATGTGTGCCACCCATACATTGAGCAGGGCTGAAGACATGCTGTGTGTAGCACAGCTGCTAGTCTTTCATGGAGACTATTGAAGGTAGTAAAAAGGAAAAAAAAAGTTTTCTAAAATATTTAATAAAGAAATTTTAAAAATAAAAGTTTAAATCACTCCCTAGTCATCTCATGCAAAATAAAACAAAAAAAAATTAAAAATACAAATATTTGAATCATCGCATTCAGAATCGACTGATCTCTCAAATAATTAATCCGATTGGTAAGCAGCATAACAAGAAAAAAAGTCAATACGCCATAAAATGAGCCCTCATCCAGCCTCAGATTCTGAAAAATGGAGATGCTATGGGTCTCAGATATCTACGAACTTGCAATTACATGGAGAATCAAAATGGCGGATCAGTTTTAGTATTTGGTGAACACGGTAAAAAAAAAAACCTCAAAAAACAATTACACTTTTTTTTTGCAATTTCATCGCACGTGGATTTTTTTTCCCATTTTCCAGTGCATTATAAGGTAAAATAAATGATGACATTCAAAAGTACAACTTGTCCCACAAAAACAAGCCCTCACATGGTCATATAGATGGTAAAATAAAAAAGTTATGGCTCTGGGAAGAAGGAGAGCAAAAACCAGAAACGCAAGAACAGAAAATGGGGTGAAGAGGCTAAGCATGGCGGTGGATCAATAATGCTTTGGGGCTTTGTTGCAGTTCACAGGTAGAGGGAGGAGGGAAGAGTAGATTCAATGAAATTTCAACAAGTTTGTGATGCAAACATGGCACCATCTGTAATATAAACAAAGTTGAAAATAGGATGGCTTCTGCAAATGGATAATGATTGTAAACACACTTCAAAATCCATAATAGACAACCTCGAAAGGCATAAGCTAAAGGTTTTACAATTGCCCTCACTGTTCCCTTGTCTGAACATCATTGAAAAACTGTGGCTACACCGCAAAATCTCACAGAAATGTAGAAATTTAGCAAGAAAGAATGGATGAAAATTCGTCAAGCAAGAATTGAAAGACTCTTGCCTTTTTACAAAAAGTGTTTACAAGCTGTGATACTTTCAAAAAGGGTTGCCACTAGATATTAACCATGTAGGGTGCACAAACTTTTACATTGACCCATTTTCCTTTTTGCAGTTTTCAAAATGTAAAAGATCAAATGCATTTATTTGTTTGCCTAAAATATAAAGGAAATTTGTTTTATTTAACTTTAGTCTTTTTAGAGATTATGAAGAAGCAGATTGAATCTTAATTTTTCAGACAACCATGTTTTTGTGAACCCACAAGAATTGACTTTTTATCTGTATATTAGCTTGTGGATTTAAGTGTCTATGTCAAGTGGGTCAAGAGGACGGTCTTGCAAGCTGATATACTATTTAACAAACTGTGTTAGTCTTTAACAATGATTTGTACATAGTGTGTGTTTATCTGTGTTTATTGTTAGGTGATATGCTAATTGTGCATTGTATTATAAAACTAGTTTGTTGACTTCTTAACCAGTTTGAGCTATGAGGCTGAACTGAAGGACACTGGGTAAATCTAAAAATAGATCACCTGCCTTGGGTATAAAAAGACTCCAGAGACAGAGAGAGATGTTCATTTTGGACCTCATCTCATCGCACAGAGCTACCAGTCGGCCATTCTGCACAACACTCAACGAACCAGAGACAGGACTGCAGCTAATTCATCATGGCACCATCACAAGGGACACGGATCTATGATTCTATGGGAATCAACCTAGGAGTTTTCGGCTCCGGCTGGAAGGACACAGATCTGATCCAGTGATCATCTCTGAACCATGGATATGTTTGGAGAAAGCCAGGTTTTGAGACCCACTGGTCACCTGGTTCCATGAAGATGGTCGGAAAAGCCAGGTGGTAACTCTCGTGTCAACTGGCTTTGGACCTTTTATGGACAGAAAAGGACTGTCAACTCCCTATGTGTGTCGTTATCTCTTTTCTGTGTGTATATGACAGGTGAAAAAGCAACCCTGGGAGCTGTGACGCTGTGTCAACTGACTTTGGGCTTTCTACGGACTCTATGGACTGTTTTTGGTCATCTCCCTACGCTTGTCAATATCTCTTCTTTGTGTGTATTTCACAGGTGGAATATCGACCCTGGGAGCTCTGACGTAACTACCATTATCCAAGTGAGTCAGTGGAAGGGTTGGGCCCTGTAATGTGCACCATGTTGGGGGTAATTGCTGAGATTGTTTTGTTTGCTCTTGGGCATTGTGGTTCAAGAAAGCATTGCCACACTGTTTTACCCTCACCCTGCGTTGTCTGTGTAGTGTGTTGACCACCGGGAGATAGAGTGGGCATTCAGTGGTATGAGCCCTGGTCCATGCAGTCTTTCTAAAGGCAGCCAGGCTAGTGGAAAAGAGCACCCACTGACCCCGTTCCTCCACACTTGGTGGCAGCAGTGGGATACTACTCAGCCTGGTGGAACCGGGGGAGCTGCAGGGGACTGGTGTTCTCACTCACCGTCCAGGGCTCCACAACCAGGGAGGCATACAGACAGACCCAGCAGACCATTGATGAGGCATGCACAGCAGGTTTTGGATGCTACTAAGTCCAACCCCACCACCTTGGCCTTGGGAAGGAGACCAGAGTGGATATATGACCTCAACAAGAAATGGAAACTGGAGATGTTCCAGCTTCATCGGATTGAATGGGATTTAATCCAGGAACTATGGAATGCGGAGGAAGCCATGCATGGACCCAATGGATACCAGCTGCTACTCTTCAATTAAGTATGGAGAAGGATGACCGGAAGCCTATCATGTCTGGTTAATTAAGATGGGGGAGCAATGTGAATAAACAGATTGAATCTTAATTTCCCAGAAAACCATGTTTTTGTAAACTCACAAGAATTGACTTTCTATCTGTATATTGGCTTGTGGATTTAAGTGTTTATGTCTGGTGGTTCAAGAGGACAGTCTTGCAAGCTGATATACTATTTAACATACTGTGTTAGTCTTTAACAGTGATTTGTACATAGTGTGTGTTTATCTGTGTTTATTGTTAGGTGATATGTTAATTGTGCATTGTATTATAAAACTAGTTTGTTGACTTCTAAACAAGTTTGAGCTATGAGGCTGAACTGAAGGACACTGGGTAAATCTAAAAATAGATCACCTGCCTTGGGTATAAAAAGACTCCAGAGACAGAGAGAGCTGTTCATTTCGGACCTCATCTCATCGCACAGAGCTACCAGTCGGCCATTCTGCACAACAGTCAACGGACCAGAGACAGGACTGCAGCTAATTCATCACGGCACCATCACGAAGGACACGTATCTATGATTCTATGGGAATCAACCTAGGAGTTTTCGGCTCCGGCTGGAAGGACACAGATCTGATCCAGTGACCATCTCTGAACCGTGGATATGTTTGGAGAAAGCCAGGTTTTGGGACCCACTGGCCCCCTGGTTCCATGGAGATGGTTGCATAAGCCAGGTGGTGACTCTCGTGTCAACTGGCTTTGTACCTTGTATGGACAGTATGGACTGCCACCTCCCTACACGTGTCATTATATCTTTTCTGTGTGTATTTCACTGGTGGAATAGCGATCCTGGGAGCTATGACATTGTGTCAATTGGCTTTGGGCCTTCTAAGGACTCTATGGACTGTTCTCGGTCATCTCCCTACGCTTGTCAATATCTCTTCTCTGTGTGTATATCAGAGGTGGAATATCAACTCTGGGGGCTCTGACGTAACATCTATCATTATCCAGGCGAGTAAGCGGAAGGGTTGGGCCCTGTAATGTGCACCATGTTGGGGGTAATTGCTGGGATTGTTTTGTTTGCTCTTGGACGTTGTGGTTCAATAAAGCATTGCCACCCTGTTTTATCATCACCCTGCGTTGTCTGTGTAGTATGTTGCCTACAGGGAGATAGAGCGGGCATTCAGTGGTATGAGCCCTGGTCCATGCAGTCTTTCTAAAGGCAGCCAGGCCAGCGGACAAGAGCACCCACTGACCCCGTTTCTCCACAGAGATCATTTATTCTTCAACTTGCTTAATTGTTCACAATAACAGTAATTTTGACCAGAGTTCTCCAAATTTTTACATGCCACTGTATATTGCAATCATCATAATATATAACACTGTGTGCTTATAATAGCACATTCTGCCTTTCTACTCAGTTAAAGGGAACCTCTCACCAATTCTGGCCGATATAAGATACGGCCACCACCTTTCAGGGCTTATATACAGCATTCTATAATGCTGTATATCTGCCCCCAACCCGACCTGTAAGAGAAGAAAAATAACTTATTATACTCACTTCCGGGGTGGTCCAGTCTGAGGGATGTCGCTCTTCTTTGTCATACGCCTCCCATCTTCTTGCCATGCCGTCCTCCTGCTTGCTTCGTATGGATGATGCGTCACTGCATTATCCACAGACTCTTTGACCTTTTCCGGCACCTGTGCACTGCAGTACTTTGCTCTGCTCTCAACAGGACAGAGAAGTAAGCCTGCGTAGGAGCATGGTGCCGAGGAGACGGAGTGGATGACTCAGTGACACATCATCCACACGAAGCAAGCAGGAGGATGGTGATCACAAAAGGTTGGGAGATGCAGGACCAAGAAGAGCGACACTCCTCATACCGGACTCTGGTAGCCCAATACTACCTCCTATTCCACTCATGACCCAGTTAGGGCCCCGTCTCACATAGCGATGCACCAGCGATCCTGACAACGATATGAACTTGTCAGGATCGCTGGTGTGTCATTACATGATCACTGCTGAGCTGCCAAACAGGCAGTTCAGGCAGCAATCAGGACAGCGACACTGCTGGTAACATCGCTTAGTAACCCGCAGTGTACATTGGATACCAGCCCACTGATGCAGGGAGCTGGTAACCAATGTACACATCAGGTTTCCAGGCACGGGGCAGTGCCTGGAAACCCGATGTGTACCTTGGTTACCAGCTCCCCAGCTGCAGCGCGCTGGTATCCAACATACGCATCGGGATTCCAGGCACAGCCCCGCGCCTGGAAACCCGATGTGTACCTTGGTTACCAGCTGATCGCTGGTCTCTTGCCTGCCACACGCAGCGATGCATGCTGGCCAGTGGGAGACGCGATCAAAAAAAAGTCAAGGCATTTCTGACACGACCAGCGATTCACAGCAGGGGCCTGATCGCTGGTACGTGTCAGACATAGCGAGATCGCTGCTGAGATCACTGTTGCATCACAAAACTTGTGACTCAGCAGCGATCTCGCTAGCGATCTCGCTATGTGAGATGAGGCCCTTACTCTACTTTCCCCCTGCCAGGGACTTTGCAATGAGGTAGAATTGTAATTCTAAGATTTTTCGTGCTGAAAAAAGTACTTCAGAAATTGCACTATTATGCTGTGTGGTCTCTAGATCACAGAGAATTATAAACATAGAAAAAAATAAATAAAAATGAGATATACTCACCCACCCTCGCTTTCCCTTTCGTGCAGCCCTACTCTTGTCTGGTAATCCTCTTCTATCCAGTTAGTGTCTGTTCTCTTTAAAGGTATCATAGGTTTTGTAATGTCATATGGGTGAAACTGCACTGGTGACAGGATAGAAGAAGACAATTGAACCAGTGTTGGACTGTACGTCTAGATACAGTTTAAAACAGAAATTTCCATACACTATATAAAAAGACACATATGTATGTTTTTCTCAATATCTGACATAAGAACAGAATAAAGCTTTCCCGTTTTAGGTCAGTTAGGATTACCATAATGATTAATATTTGCCAAATGCAAGAAAAATGAGAGCGAGAATGTTTTAAGGCAATTTTATTACTTAATGTAAAGTCAAAAGTTTACATACATTTCATTAGTATTTGGTACCACTACCCTTAAACTGAATGACTTGGGTGAAACGTTTGGGATATCCTTTCCCAAGCTTGTCACAATAGTTGGTCGTAACTTGGGCCCATTCCTCCTGACAAAACTGGTGTAACTGATCCAGGTTTGTAGATTGCCTTGCTCGCACCGGCCTTTTCAGCTTTGCCCATAAATTTTCAATAGGATTGAGATCAGGGCTTTATGATGGCCACTCCAGAATATTGACTTTGTTTTCCTTAAGCCACTTTGTTGCCGTTTTGGTAGTATGCTTCAGGTCATTGTCCATTTGGAAGACCCATTTCCACCCAAGCTTTAACTTCCTGGCTGATGTCTTGAGATGTTGCTTCAGAATTGCCACATATTCTTCTTTTCTCATGATGCCATCTATTTTGTAAAGTGCACCAGTCCCTCCTGCAGCAAATTAACCCCACAGCATGATGCTGCCACTCCCATGTTTCACAGTTGGGATGGTATTCTTAGGCTTCCAAGTTTCTCCCTTTTTCCTTCAAATGTAACGATGGTCATTATGCCCAAAAGTTCAGTTTTGGTTTCATCAGATAACAGGACATGTCTCCAAAAATTAAGGTCTGTGTTCCTGTGTGCATTTGCAAACATTAATCTGGCTTTTTTTATATTTCTTTTCAAGTAATGGCTTCTTCCTTGCAGAGTGATCTTTCAACCCATGTTGTCAGGTGTGCATTAAAATACATTCACAGGTGTGTCTCTAATTAACTCAGATGTTGCCATCTTCCAAACACATGACATCATCATATGGGTAGTCCAGAATTATTTAAAGGCTTAGTAATCTTAGTGTATGTAAATATTTGACTTTGCAGTAAGTAATAAAAATGCCTTAAGAGCTTCTCTCTCATTATTTTGGCATTTGGCAAACATTAATAATTATGGTAATCCTAATTGACCTAAGACGTGAAAGGTTTATTCGGATTTAATTTCAGATATTGAGAAAAACATACGCTATATAAAAAGACATATATGCTTGTAAACAGTTGGTTTCAACTGTAGGTGAGTCTGATTATTTTAATTTTTTTGTTAACCCCTTGATTCCCATAATACAGTAAAGTAGTGACTGCCATTTTAGTTGGTTTGCCGAAAATAATAATATTTGAAAGGAACCTCTATTTGTTTTGAAAGGATTTGCTCATCTTTCCTATATCTGTTGACTGATGTAAAAAAAGCATATTTACGGAAATTATAAAGCAACTCATATGTGCAAAGTTTATATATAGCACATTATACACAATATATGAGAATAATTCTCATTGTATACAGATGTGTCCAGTCTTACTTTTCCGTGAATTTTGTAAAAGGACTTTAGTTTCTCACATTACAAATTCAGTAAATTGTTGCAACATGCTAGCAAAACTCTCATCAGGCTGCAATTCACTTCCCATCCACTAACTGGCCATACATAGACACATATAGCATAAACTTCTCCAGACAGATTATCAGGAAATCATGTTTTGTTTTTTTGTTTTTTTTTATAAGCTGGTCTCGTGACACTCGTCTCAGCCAAGAGGAAAGGTAAGGAAGGACACATCTGTACCTCTGACATATGTTGTGTGAACAGAACCATAGGCAGAGAAAATCTAACGTGTAGACAACTATGAAGCAGCTGTACATCCAGTATTTTATCAATCGTAATGGCTCCAAAAATGTTTTCCAAAATATTATTAATAGCTGATATCAAGCCAACATATGCTTCTGTTCTGTTTTTAATGAATGCAAGGCCACTGTGGGCGCAGTACTCATGCCATCACATATGGTACTTTGGATGGAGAGAAAATATGGTAGCTAACTTTTCTATTAATATGCAAGTTAAGATTCACCCCTGGGTTCTACCCAACACTATAAAAAGAAGCTATAATTATAATCTAGTTTCATTCTAGATACTTAGCTATTTGCTTTGCCCGTGCAATCCAAAATTACTTCAAACTTAATAGGCATCTTGGAAAAAGACACATGCTTTAAGTGTCACTATGATGAGATATTATCATGTGCCAAGGGATAATGGATGGAAATAACCAAACAATTGTAAATAAACATAAATTAACTTGAAAGTATGCAAATGAAGAAAGTCAGTATAGAAGTAGCACATATGTAAAGTAGTTACAGAAATTACTTACTCAATTCATACAGGATGTAAAATAAGCAATTATATGTAATTAACATTTACTATATTTCTCCAGTACCACTTAGCATTGTTTGGGAAGACAGCCAGCAGGGATCCAGATACTTAAATGTGGATTATTCGCTTGTTTAATGGTGCATGGGATAGTTGTAATTTTGTAAATATTTACCCAAAATGTTATATTATTTTGCATATACAGTGTATTTATATATCAAAATAAGATCCTGCACCCAACGAGGATGGAAGCAAAATGCTGGCAATAGTGATGGGCGACCCGAACAGTAAAGTGTCCGTGCACAGACCCCGAACATGAACTTCTCCAGGGAGTTTGTGTTACTGTTCGGGTTCGGCAGCAGAGATGAGCGAATCTGTTCGGATTTTGTCCCCGAATCTGATTTTGACATATTCGTGCCATATTGGAACACTATTTGTGCTGAATGTATGTTTGATGATCGGTTCCGAACATATTCGGCAATTTCTACTATCATTAACTCTATTGACGTTCGGCTGTGTTCGATGAATATTGCAAAAACAATGTTCGATGCCGATCGTATTCGAAATCGAATCTGAACAAATTGGCTCAACTCTATTCGGCACCTCGAATATTGCCTATTTCTCACGCTGTTATTCGTGTGACAGAGTGGGACAGAAGACGGTGTGTTAGCCAGCAGCTGGGACTGGAAGTAAAAAAGTTATCACCGATAACAGGCGTCGACTCTCACGAGTGTACACCTGCTGTCGCTAATAGCAGCTAGAGCAAGCGAGGCTGATGAAAGTAATCATCAGCCAGCGCCTGTGCAATACATAAATAAATTAATTTAAAAAAATTATGTTGGGTCTCTTCTATTTTTGTTAACAAATGCAGGCTAAACCAATAGCTGCGGGCTGCAACCTCCAACTGTAAGCTTTATTATGGCTGGTTATGAAGAATAGAGGAGTCCCATGCTATCTTTTTACATTAGTTTTAAAATGGGTCCCCTCATTTTTTGCATCCAGCCAAGCTAAAGCTTATAAATGGGGGCTAGTATTTTCAGACTGGGAAGCAACCATGTATATTGGCCCCCCAGCCTAAAAATAGCAGACCACAGCCTCCCTAGAATACGTGCATCTATTAAATGAAACTATTCTGGGGCTTTTCCTGGTTCTTCCCACTTGCCCTGGTGTGGTGGAAAATAGGGCAATAAGTTTGGTGCTATCAGCTATTTCATGACCGCTGACATCAAACCCAGAAGATTGTAATGGAGAGGCGTCTATAAGACACCCCCATTGCTAACCCCTTAGTAAGATTATAAGGAAAAACCAAGCCAGAATAAAGTCCTTTAATTGAAGTAAAGACACTGACACCTTAGTTTGAAGTAAAAGTAAAAAGGCAAACTTATACTAACCTTTGTGCCCAATCCATTGATACCCATGTCCCCTGTTAAAGGCAAAAATAATAAAACACCATAGTCCTCAACTGTCTGACTTGAAGATAATCCAATGAAACCCATGTCCCTTGTAAAAGACAAAAGATAATAAAACACCAAATTCCTCACATGTATGACGATAATCCATTAACTGGCAAATCCCACGACGATTTGGATGATTTGGATAGTGGTCACACCAGTGATGCAACCATTTTTCACACCAGCTGGCTCACACTGAGCTCCTGCGGTATTTAATGCTGCCATGATGCAGTAAGTGAGGTGACCGGGGTTCATCAGCTATGAAGTCCAGTGACCTTTCTCACATCAGCACTACACACTGCAAGAGCATTCTGATGCTCTTCTCTCAGTGTGAGCCGGCTGATGTGGATAGTAGTAGCATGACCGATGTGTTTGCTATACAAATCATCCAGATCAACATGGGATATGCCCAGTAATGAATTATCATTGGACAGATGAGAAGTATGGTGCTATTATTTTTTGTCTTTTACAGGGGACATTGTCTTCAGGGGATTATCTTGTCATCAAACAGGTGAAAAATATGGTGTTTCATTATTTCTTTGTCAATAGATTAGGCATAAAGGTGAGTATAACTTTTCTTTTTTAATTTTATTTTTAAAAAATAAAGTGCCAGAATTTGAACATCTAATAAATGTGCCTTTTCTGAGGCAGCTGCAAGCTGCTATTTTTAGACTTGCCCCTTCCTATTCTGGGAATACCTTACCCCTGCTGTCTGCTTTAGATTGGTTGTTAAAATGGGGTGACACCATGCCATTTTTTTTAGATTAGTTATTTAAATAATTAACAAAAATGTTGTAGGACCCCACTATTCTTGATAACTGGCCATGATAAAGCTGACTGCTGATTGCTGTAGCCCACAGTTGTCAGTTTAGCCTGCGCTGGTTATCAAGAATAGAAGAGACCTCAAGTAATTTTTTATTTTATTTATTTATAGCACAGGCACTGGCTGATGAATACTCTCATCAGCCTCCCCTGCTCTCGCTGATATAAGAGACAGCAGGCATATGCTGATGAGAGTAGCACACTCATCAGCTGTCTCCTGTGACTGGCGATAACTTTTTTTACCACAAGTCACAGCTGCTGGCTCACATGCTATCATCTGATAGCATTGGAATCGCAACTCTATGACCGGCGGTAACAATCTTACCACCAATCATAGCCTGTGCTTGCCACGCTGTCATGCAAATGACTGAGTGCAACAACATATATTCAGGCCTCCCATTCATCTAAATTAGGTCCGGGTTCAGGTTCGAATTTGGGTACAATTCATGTACTAGAACCAAACTTTATAAAATGATCAACAGAACCCGCCGTACCCCAACATCCACGAGTTCGCTCATCACTAGCTGGCACCTCAGTGACTTCCCCCAGAGCTTCTATCAGCACCAAGGATTCAGGACATATTCAAATGGTGGTGGTTGTAACAGATGCTGTGGTAAATGACTTCAGCACCATCACCTGATGACATCCTGCTCTAAGCGGGATGATAGACATTGCGGGGAAATGAGTACAGCCCCAGCTATCTGATGATGCCTCATTTGAGAGGATCCATAAAATGTGAATTAGAAAGCACATATGAGTGTGTTTATATATATATATATATATATACGTACAG
>VIAB01001092.1:0-36265 GCA_009801035.1 Oophaga pumilio | reverse complement strand
TCTACCTCATATATTTGGTGCGTTCCGCAGACCCTAACATATGGACTCTGGTTCAGCTGGAAATTTCATTCAACAGGCCATTGTGAAGCAGTTTCGTATCCCCATCTAACATTTACAGAATCCTTTGGTGGTATCATTTATGGATGGGAGACCTCTTTTCGAGACCATACATTTAGATACTGAATAATGAGCAATTGTGAGTACACAGTGCTATATCATATGATGTTTTCAATATATTAAGAGGATAAAAACTTTGATGGGAGGGCTTCTTTAATGTCGTCTGAGTCTGCTGATTTTGGCAAGACTGTTATGATTTGGAAACTGAGGAGGACAGGAGCAAAACAGCAAGGCTTCCAAACACTTGAGAGGTTGGAAACTAATGGGTTGCAGATCCCTAAACTAACCGCACAACTACAAGCAGCCGTGGAGCATACCTACGGTGGTCCTAGATGCCTCGGCACAGCCGGAGAGTTAGATACACCTAAAGATAGAAACAGGAAAGCTAACTGCCCCGGAGTAGAGCCCCAAAGGAATAGGCTGCCACCAAACATATAATGGCGGTTAGACAAGACGAAACACAAACGCAGGCAGAAAATAGAGTGAGCAAACGCTTGGGCCAAACACTGCCTAAATAGGACAGGACAGGACAGAATACTAGCTGCAACCCAGCAAAACCCTAGCAAAACTTCCAACACTTCTGATTTAAAAAATGCTGAGACCACACGATCTCGCCACTCACTAAATCAGATCTCAGTGTGAACAAGGCTAACCTGCAGCCACTCAAAAAGCAAGGAAAGAGCAATTGAACAAATAACAGTGGCTACTGAAAAACAGAGAGTAGCACAGGCCCCAGAAGGGGACTTGGCTAACCTCCACAAAGGTGCAGACAAAAATGGAAATAGCAAACACAATAGAAACAAGCAGAAAATATCTTATCTGAAGGTAGCAGACGAAGGCAAGACACCAGCAGGCTTCCAAATGAACAGGAAACAACAATTGATCACCGGCGAGGATCATGGGAAGGCAGCTCCCTTATATCAGCCCAGTCAGTGACTCCTGATTGCCAGTCATCGCTGGCAGGTGAGGAGGACCTGTCATTAGATACAGCTTCAGTACCATCAGCAACCACCAGAGGGAGCCTCAGCTCAGAATTTGTCTCCAACACGTTCACAACACAAGACCATTTGACCACTTAAAGTATTTGTTTGAGTCCTGATTCCCCATCTTTTATGTTCTTTCTGAAGATAAACAGCCACTAGAGTTGCCATAAGGCTTACTCTGTTCTTGCTCTTTAGAACACAGGCACACTCAAGTGAATACATTGTCTTGGGTAGAAGAGAACGGAAAGACAAAAAGATCGAAAGAACCCTGGTCCAGTGGTTCTGTTGTTAGTCCATGGCTGCCAGAAAAGAGCTCTGTAAGCTTCCTACTACTAGTTGAGCGCATAACCAGTGCCTATCTTTATTAGTAGGCCTTGCATCATCATTAAGAGGAGGAGGTGAGGAGGTTCAGAGGGCTTTGGATGGCCAGGCACGTGCTACCAATGTGGCTGTTTTACCAGGGTCCTGCAAATCTTTTTGCACAACTCCATTAGTAGGCGTCGACTGACAGATGAATGACCTCATCCTAATTGACAAGTATTGGACAGTCACTATGGGCATTCAAAACGAATAGCCAAAATTCACATATTTGTGGCCCGTTAAATTGTTCATCTCTAATAAAATTTCCATAGTATGAAAACTATTTTTGAACCTGACTATAATTTACACCATTTCATCCTGGCTATATTAAATCGGCTTGTTACTTTTTAATGTTATTTTCTTACTTAGGTCTGTCACAACATTTCAGACGATTGTAGTCTCCAAGGAAACCTTACTTTGTTATGCAGAAACTCTAGAAATCTATCTATTGCACTTCATGGTTGACTTGTACAGACAAACTTTCACATTAGAAAATAGTTCTCTTCTCAATATAATTGGATTAATCTCATGTGAATTGCAGCAGAAATACTGCACCGCTGCTGTACCATCATAATAACCAGACATCTGTAATAACAAGATGTGCAATTTCATTTGAGGATATGCAAGATACTAAAGTAACATCAATAAAATTTATAGACATACTGTATAAGCTTATATAAATTAATTTACCGACCAGAGATACATGAAGCCTAATTTTATATAAAAGTACTAATATAAAAATAAAAACATTAGTAACTGAAATTCTATATTTAAGAATTAACTACTTTTAGCTGCATTTTGATTTATTTTATTGGTGCCAGACTGACAATTATGCTTATCTAAGGGATTTTGGCAGGTCCAAGGCATCATGAATTATCAGAGCAAAATACCTTTTTTTAGGAAGATGGGTTTTATCTCGAGATCAAATCTTTTGAAATTCAAATTCAACAGACTAATACAATTTGCAGAAAAAATTACCATGAATTGAAATATTGTAAAGCCTTCAATTGCCCTGAAAAGTTGTGTGTAATAACCTGAGGTCTCCTAGGATGTAAACTTCTTAACACAAACACAGGCTTATTAACACCTAGGTTACCTTACTATAGAAAGGATATTAACTGGTAGTTACCATTTGAGAGCTCAGCACAGTTACACCTGTCGTATGTTTTTTAAAATTAAAAAATGGTCTAAAAATTATTCATCTTAGCCATGTCTGATCAGACAAACTGTTCTGTGTAGAACACTGAATCAAACTGATTGCGTCACCATCAGAGGTAACATAAAGCCAGGATGATTTGCCACATATTGCGTTAACACCCTCTGTTTCCTTCCCACTATTATGCCAGCCAAAAGTAAAGAAGGACAATTGTTGCCTGTGTAGTGCCTCTACTGTTTCCAACGGCATCCACATTTTTAGCTGTTTTATGATTTTTTTTTCTTTTACACTACCTCATCTATTACTGTGGCCCTTTTTTTCTGTTGCCATACATTTTGTACACCAATTTAATTAATTTGTGACAATTGTTTTAGCCCCAATTATTCAACTCTTGACAAAAAGGACATAATAAGAAATGTTAGATAGATGGATACATGGTCATAAAGCAAAATATGGGAGCAGAATGTAGTGTATGTGTGCTGTGTATGGTTGTCAATTTGAATAGTAAAATAGGTGTGAAAATACCCCTGAAAAGTACAGTAAAGTGTTTACATTTTTAAAGGGAATCTGTCAGCATGTTTTTGCTTCCCAATCTGAGAGCAGCATGATATGGGCAAAGAGACCCAGAAGATAATGATGTATCACTTAGTTTACTGGGTGCAGCCGTTCTGACACAATCATGGTTTTTAGATGTAGAATGTAACTCAGCTGACAAAGCTAACCCCACCCACACCAAGATCTCTATGTACATAGTCTATAGACAGTGAGCTGTTTATCAAAGGAGGAGGCTTTATCGGACTACCAATTGCCTGAATCTCAGATCTGGCAGTGGTAATGTCCTAGTGATAACATCTTCACTGTAAGTAAACAACAGCATACAGCTATTTATTAAAGTGACACATTGCTGAATTTTGTATTTTAATCCATACTTCATGCTGTCCTCTGGTTACATAGTAAAAAACTACTGACAGATTCCCTCTAAAGATTTTTTTTCTATTCTATAGCAAAATTCAACCTCCACTCCAAATAGGAAGTGATTAGAAATGCTATGTAGGTACACATCCAAAACGCTAGTACTTGCAACATGGTGCTAAATTGGTGTAAATTTTGACTAGTAAAACAAATAAAAAATGCTTGTAACACATACACTTTGCAAGGTCACAGTTAAATGTTTGTATTTTAGGAAAGTTTATTTTGTGTTAAAAAAAATCAATTACTCCAATTCGCAAAAAAACATTGCACAAGGGATACAAAAGCTTAGTACAGTCGCTTGTGATAAGGAAGCTCACTGCTTCTGACTGACACTTATTCTATTTTTTTCTGTAAGAAAATATTGTGCTTGCCGGCTGCTGCCTTTCAGTGCATTAAGAATTAAAAAATGTGTAATTATAATTCATGTGATGATCAGATGCCAGCTACACCACATCTTTGTATTATTCACAGACGGCTACTCTTCTCTTCTGTACTACTGCAGTTATTCAGCATATTATTATCTGGAGAATTTATCCATTGTTTTACGGCTTTCTTTTACTATATATATAGCTGAGCTGTGAGCTCTGATGTCTTATCACTATTCTAAATCACCCTAAATGCCTGCTTCATTCACTGCTTTGGCTTATCATATAAGCTACGAAAGTCCCCCTTGATTGGTTGTACTATACAATTTGATTTTATAGCTGCAATGCATTGTGGGATATCTGCACAGTCATGCCTCTGGTCATTCTTATTTGGCTGATGCAATCTACCACCTCTAAAAAGTCTTCCAGCATAGGACAGAACAACAATATTAAATTAGTGGATAATGCCTTAAACAAAACTGTCTTATAGAAAAATAAACTAACCTGGTAGTCAGAAGATATATGTCTAAAAGTTGTTATACACCTTAAATTAAAATTGGTGAAACCTTACTATTTTGGCTACCCAAACAACATCTAATCATACAATCATCCAGGTTTTTCCCTATTTTCCTCTTTGCATTCAAATGCCAAACCATTTTGTATTTTTTCCAGATAAGCCACTGTCAGTGGATTATTCTTCCCAAGACCTTGCATGGCTGAGCTGAGCATTCATTAAATGTGGAAGGCAGGAGAAATAGTTGGGGGTTGAGATAGCAATTGGTCTACAGCAATCTTGTGAATTATCACTGTTTAGATATATTGCAAAATCTTCTTTATTACAGTATGGTTTCTGTATTAGCATGCCACAAAAAAGTATGAAATATAGACTATGTTGATTCAGCCTATCGAGTACAATAATAAATATAGACCACATGGTTTATATGCACTGACATAAAACTGGATATGTATACTGTTACGGATCTGCAACTCAGGACTAGGGCAGATGGGGAGAAACTGACCCTATACTAGGACTAGGCTGAAACCCTATGATGGAGCGGGCGACCTATTCCTTGTGAATAGACCCACCGACGTTTCCTAGACTAAACTCAAATGAAGAACTAAAGGTAGAGGGAAGGGAATCCCTGAACGATGGAGCGGGTGACCTATTCCTTGTGAATAGACCCACCAACATTTCTTAGGCTAAATTCAAACGAAGACCTAAAGGTAGGGGGAAGGGAATCCCTGAACAATCTAGGGACTGGGGACAAAAACAGGTAACCTCCTAGTAGGAAAATAGAGGGAGTTGCAGAAACGATTTAAAAACTCAAAAACAAAGCAAGCAGAACTAGATATCCCAGAACTTCACAATATCAAACACAAAAAGTTATCAAAGCACCAAGCCAGAACTCTAACGGATTAACACTGTTGTCCAGCAAGGACTGGAAGGCAGGTGCTGGGTAATAAAGGGTGATACCATCACCTGACCTTAGACAAACCCAGCACCAGGGGAAAAAGACCAGCAGCCAGAAAACCATAACAAGATGGCGGATGGTCAAAACGAAATAGATTCTAACAGATACAGCCTAATCTGTAATAGACTAGTTGTCTGTTGTCAGTAATTGTCTGACAACCCCATTGAAAGTGGTTTTAAAGCAGCATGTTGGTAGCAATCATCAAACTAAATTGATCAGCTCATACTTGGGTTTGCTTAAAGAGGTTTTCACCTGGTACCCTCGCCGATCAGCTGCTCTTGATGCCGGTGGTAGTCATAACCACTCAGTTACTGAGCTGCTCCATCTACTGATAGTGGTCACTGTCAGTAACTGCACATCCGTCCCGTATTGAGGGGGTGGATGTGCAATTCGTGGCTGCGGCCACTATCAGTAGATGGATCAGCTCCACAACTGAGCACTTCTGCCAGCCTCTGGCACCGAGTCAAGTTGATCCATGGGGGTGCTGGGTGTCACAACACCACTGATCAGACATTGATGAAATATCTTAAGAACAGGTCATCAAGGTTAAAGTGATGGTCAACCTCTTTAAGGCCCCATACACTTTAGATGTCAGTCGGCTGAACAATACTTTGGCCAATTGTTCATCTAACAGTCATCTCAGCTGACTCTCCCATACATATACTGTATTCTCTATGAGAAAACTGCAGATATCTCTGTCGGGGGCTAATGTCTATTAGACCAAGGCAATAGAAGTCCAAAGTTGGACATACCCAATCGACTTCTCACCTACAATCAGTTGACTGGCACCATCACACACATGATTAGAGTGTCGACTGGGTGCAGCAGACATTAGTCTAATGTGTATGAGAGGCTTTAGATTGCCCCTGATGGCACAGAAGGGAAAAAGCAGTTAGGCAGCACCATTCCTGTGTTTCTATGCAATGTTTTATTAGCATAACCATAATCTAATCATACAGTAGCCTTTAGAGCCATGGATAGAGTCTCTGGATTTCATATGCACATTAGTCATGTTGTGAATTTTCTGTCGGTCACATTTTAATCTTCTGTTCTAATTTTTATCATTTGATTCCTAATGGTTCCAAAAATTTATTTATATCATCTGGATTTTGCAGCTCACTATTGTAGCACTCCAGAGTCTCCACCACATGGATTCATTGTAAGTCAGACGGGTGGACAACTGAACAGTATGGTTCGCTGGGCCTGTGATCGAGGATTTAGGCTCATTGGAAAAAGCACAGCTGTCTGCAAAAAATCACCATATGGTTATTATACATGGGATGCGCCTGTTCCTGCGTGTCAGGGTAATTATATATTTTATTCATAGCAAATTGTTTTCTATCTATCTATCTATCTATCTATCTATCTATCTATCTATCTATCTATCTATCTCATTCTATTTTATTATTTATTTACCTTTTTTACTTCTCTTCCCTTATTCCCTGTGACTTTATTATTATTACATGATTTGTGCTTTTTATCATCATTTTGCATCTAGTTTTGTGGAAGTAAAAATATAATAGTGCATTTCCATTGTGAATGCCAAACAATAATATCTGCTCCTGCCTTGACATATCCAAAGCCACAATGCGATTAGTGGTGAACACAATGAAGGGTCTCTTTGCAGTTTTGGTTGCTGCATTGTGTGCTTCGATGAATTTATAATATTTAGATTTAATTCAGCAAATGTATCAACTGGAAAAAGTTCTTTCAGTTTTTCCATACTAACATATAATTCTGCCTCTATAGGTTAATATAAAAAAATTAAATCCATTGTTAGAGTTTCATTAAATTTAGTATTATATAAAACAGCATTTGTTGTCTTATATAGGCCAAAGAGACCTCATTTTTTTAAATGGGTTGCAATCAAAATGTTGCATTGTTTCACTTCAATAGCGTTGTACTTCTTATTGCTTGGTGCAAAATGAGTCATCTATGAATCCATCTGTGAGCTTGCTCTGAAGAGGAGTTTTAATCAATCTCATATGATTTTTTTACTGATATTCTCTCAGCTGATTTATGATCACAGACCACATCAAAGGTTAGCTGAACTTTGATTTGGTCATAAATGAGCTTTTGGTAGCTTATAAAAAGAAAGAAAGAAAAAAGTAAGAAAGAGTTAAGGGTACTTCACACATAGTGAGATCGTAAGTGAGATCGCTGAAACGTCACAGGTTTTGTGACGCAACAGCGACCTCGCCAGCGATCTCGCTACATGTGACACATAGCGGCGGCGACCGGCTCCCCGCTGTGATATCGCTGATCGTGCTGAATGTCCTAGGCCATTTTTTGATCGTTGCTGTCCCGCTGGCCAGCATGCATCGCTGTGTTTGACGCCATAAAAAACGACGAACTACCTCGTTGGTGACTCAGAACTCAGCAACGCTGTATCGCTGCTGCGTTGTTGAGTAGATCTGCCTGTTTGACAGCTTACTAGCGACCATGTAGTGACTTACCAGCGATCCTTACCAGGTCGTATCGTTGTTGGGATCGCTGGAGCGTCGCTATGTGTAACGGGGCCCTTAGAAAATCTCCTACAGAACAATCCTATGGACTCAAAAAGGAAAAAAACTGTAAAAGCCTAAAGGTGCAACATTTGCATGAAACCTTTTAAGAAAATTATTTTTTTTTTGCCCAAAATATACTTTGAAAGAGTTGCAGTAGTGTACACATGTGTAAAGCAAGGAGCCTTCAATTATTGTGAGTTGAAAAAAAATCCAAGAGATGGTCCCAAGCTGACTATAGTGGGAAAGGAGAGTTGAAGCTCCTGATGAGAGTCTCGAGGAAAGGATTGAAGAAGAAGCCTGTGAGTGACATCCTTGCTCCAGGAACATGGGTATGAGGTTGAAAGAAAAGCGCTGCAGATTGAAAGAAAATGTGTAGTGAGGGGCTACCAAACTGAGAGCCCTACAAACCTATGCAGTGGAAGTCACCACTATATGCATATGCCACTACTGGAAAAACCTAGACCGTGCTGACTATTACAAAGAAATTCCTTTAGTTGGCACAAATTTTCTCCAAAACATCATATCACAATTCAATGATGCAGAAATTTACATCTATATGCCAACTGCATATGAAAAGTAGCGACTCATGTCAATATATCATACAAAGGAGAACATGAGTCAGTGCTATATGTCAAACAAGATATACATTTTATTCAAAATAGATTATTAATACACGCAATAAAAATATAATTCAGAGCAAATAGTAGAATAAGACATGACAGTAGCGGTTAGTGGCGACAACACTCAAAAAAGCATGAGTGTCAGATACAGACAGCAAAACATGACCGGTAGAGTTGAGCGATACTTTCCGATATCCAAAAGTATCGGAATCGGAATTCCGATACAGCCAATATCGGCCGATACCCGATATTTGCAATATCGGAATGCTCCACCCTAATGACCGGTTAAACAGTTGCAAGTAATATTGGTATGTTGCCAAGTAATCACTATATCGGATAGTTAATCACCTATCAAGTTACAGGGCCTATCCAAAATTAAGTGAAGCACAAGGTGGGGATCATATATTGCTTCCAATTAAGTTAAATAAATAATAATACACATAGGAGCCAGTATCTCCTTCATATACCCTTGTACCATACTTAGATATAGCGAATCCCACTAGGCTATATATCATTGGTAATACATTAGTGATTCAGTAGAAGGCAATACCTTAAGATAGTAAAAGAAAAAAGTTAGTACCCGTCATTGTGAGCTGCGTGCGTCCGACACCTCAGCCCTCGACGTACGTTTCGGTAAATATTTCCTTCCTCAAGGGGCATGGCTTATGAAGTCCTGTGTCCAAATATTTATATCCGGTCTACATGATTATGTGATCAAGAAAGACCAATAGGGATGTAATTATGGCGCATGCGCAGGATCCATGAGTCGCTCACAGCAGCGAGTAACACCGTCAGATGCATCTGGTCATGTGGGAAGGCCGGTGCCTAGCCATTACCACGCAACCCGGTGCAACAAAGAGACAGGAGAACGCGCAGAGAGAGAGATCCAAGGAGCAAACAGCGCATGCGCACACATCACAATAGAATAAATGGATACATAAAGAAAATCTCCATTAGATCAAAGTTACCCTAGGGCAATGATACATTATTATTAGGTAGGCAAATATGTATTACATAACTAAGTATAATACATTCCCTGTTAAAACCTCAACTAATAAGGAAAGGGGAAAATATTTATGCAATATAAATACAATAAATACATTTATCAAGACATAATTACAAAATCCATATCTGTGGTAATCATTTAAAAATGTACACAAAATCCAGAGCGGATCATCAAGATCTTGCAAGCAAATGCAGCACTTTGGAAAGTTGAAATTCATACGAAGATCGTAGTAGCATTCCATCCACATCAAAGGTACAACTTGGAACCAAATGGATGCCAAGAGTTTATATTGGTAATTGTAAGTCACTATAGGAAAAGGACACAAACAGATTGAATAACATATTAATAAAAACAATGAATAATAGCCATAAAATAAACAAATGGCAAGAAAGGTAGCAAGTATAAATAGACTAATGTACACAATGGGAACGCACGGAGGGGGAAAAAAACTAATTATAAAATAGAGGTGACATTTTCCGCAACATGGTGATCCATCTACACTCCTTTTGGGCTAACAGCCGTTTTATATCCCCTCCTCAGATCCCACACTGTACATGCTGTATTCCCCTAACATGGAAAGATTTAGGATTACATTGATGGTGCATCTAATAATGCTTGGGTAGAGTTTTCAAAGTGGCAACATCAGAAACTGCGGCAGCAGCTAGAATGTCACATACATGCTCCCTTGTGCGTATCTGCAATTGCCGCGATGTTAGGCCAATATATATTTTTTTACAGCCACAGGTTGCATAATATATATCCTGTGTCGTAGCACAGGTTATATTTTGCCTAATGGTAAAGTCCAGGGTCCCATCGGCCGAGGTGAAGATCGCAGAGCGCAGTATATTTTTGCATGAAATACAGTGCCCACATGAAAAAACATCCATGTGGCGGGCCACGGGTATTAAAGGGATCTCTTATGCTTGGTACATAGTGGCTACTAACAAGAATATCTGCCAAATTTGGGTTTCTCCCAGCTGTCATTTGAGGATGCTCTGGCAAAAACCGTGATAGAACAACATCAGTCTGCATGACATTCCAATGACGATGCAGACATTCGCTCATTTGTGACCACTGTCCATTGTATGTAGATATGAACCTATTTTGGTCCTGCGCCTTTTTACCTTTAGATTGGGGATATAACAAAGTAGCCCGATTACTTCTCTTTGCTCTCATATAGCCACGTCTAATACACTTATTGCTATACCCACACTTCCGAAACCTATCTTTTAAATCCTCTGCCCGACATTCAAATGCATCTTCCAATGAGCAAATGCGCCTCATCCTCAAAAATTGACCAACTGGGATGGCAATAATATTGGCCCTTGGATGGCTTTATCCGGCATGTAAATGTGAATTGACCGAGATGGGCTTACGTAAGACATCTGTCTGAAGTTGCAGATGTCGATCAACCATTATCTTGATGTCCAGAAAGTGAGGTATGCTCCTTGGATCTCTCTCTCTGCGTGTTCTCCTGTCTCTTTTTTGTGCCGGATTGCGTGGTAACAGCTAAGCGCCGGCCATCCCGGGTCACCCAATGCATCTGACAGGGTGACACGCTGCTGTGAGCGACTCATGGATCCTGCACATGCGCCATAATTACATTCCTATTGGTCTTTCTTGATCACGTGATCAGGGAGACCGGATGCAAATATTTGGACACAGGACTTCATAAGCCATGCCCCATGAGGAAGGAAATACTTACCGAAACATACGTCGAGGACTGAGGTGTCGGACGAACACAGCTCACAATGATGGGTATTAACTCTTTTCTTTTACTATCTTTAGGTATTGCCTTCTACTGAATCTCTAATGTATTACCAATTATACATAGCCTAGAAGGATTCGCTATATTTAAGTATTGTACAAGGGTATATGAAGGAGATACTGGCTCCTATGTGTGATATTATTTATTTAACTTAATTGGAAGCCATATATGATCCCCACCTTGTGCTTCACTTAATTTTGGATAGGCCCTGTAACTTGATAAGTGATTAACTATCCAATATAGTGATTACTTGGCAACATACCAATATTACTTGCAACTGCTTAACCGGTCATGTTTTGCTGTCTGTATCTGACACTCATGCTTTTTGGGGTTTGTCATCACTAACTGCTACTGTCATGTCTTATTCTACTATTTGTCTGCTCTGAATTATGTTTTTATTGTGTGTATTAATAATCTATTTTGAATAAAATTTATATCTTGTTTGACATATAGCACTGACTTAGGTTCACTTTTGTATGAGAAATTCCCTTAGTTGTTTGCTGCTTAAAAACACCATGTCTCTCTCTGGATGCGACCAACAAGTTTTGCGCCTCACAGTGAGCCATAACCACCAAAAGTAATGCCTTCATGTGAACAGGTAAAATTTCTATATCTATGGCATTTTATTTACAATTCAGAGCATATACACTACAGACAATGTCGGCTCATGGGCATTCGCCCGAGATTTGACATTTAAACAGACCTTCACGTGAATTGAGTCAAATCGATCAAATTGTATGATTTGATAGTGATTCAATCACTGATCCTTAGGCTGCAGATTAATTTCAAAAGCAGCTATTACTGGTAGGAAAGATGAGAAAACAATCCACAGAAATAATTAGCCTTACTTCTTACATACTTAGAAAATCAGTGAAAATGCTCTAATAAAAGCCTGCGCAGGTCCATATCTTATTTCTAGGATTCTAATTATATCAGTAAGGTTCTAGGAACATTCTCCACAGACTATACTTAGTTACAGTCACCGATCTTATTATGCAGTTTATCATACAAATTAAGATGTTAATGAGATAGTTGGAATTATAGTTGAATTCATGGGATCCAGATTTGTTTGACATTTGCAAAGAAGCCCTCGAGAGACAATGCATTTAGGCAAATCAAATCAATTACAAAGAACAATGCTTGATACGCTTTACAAACTTAAGGTCTATTGCTTGGTCAGGTTGCAAAAGTACAAGACACAGGAAGGGAAGCGGAACAAGGGCTGGATCAGCAAGTGGAGGAGCTGTGCCCGAAATGTATCAAATGTGCATAGATTTACAATTTTGTTAAATTATATACCTTATCCAAATCTTTTTATGGAGATAATTTGTTACAAGCCTAGTAAAATTATTCTACTGTATGTCTGGAGCTAAATTGTGACCATATGTCTCCATTGCTTCAAAATCACAGTCAACACGGAATGTCTTTCACATTGGGATAGTTAAGGTCTATCCATAAACTTCCGCAAAACAGTTCTGCAAATATGTGGCCACCAACGCAAGCCAAACATTTACGTTTGTGGCTATTTGAATAATATTAAAAGTATTTTTACATTTTCATAACTGCTTAAAAGAATATAATAACACTAGAGTTGAGCAAATTAATTCTCAATTTCTTGTCCTATGGCCAAGTCGATTGTCCTTGATCGCCTGACCAGTGCTCTTCAAACCTTCAACTACCAGTGAAATCCCAGTTCATCTTCTGATTAGAAGGCTGCCGCAACATTATACGTGCTTTGTGCCGCAAAATAATGATGTTTCCGCAAGAATACTAATCAGAAGATACATTGTAGATGCCACAGGTACAGTACTAGGAGAGTTTCAGTAGTGGCCATATACTAGTAACATGGCTGCTGGACCAGGATCTTGCAAATCTTTTTACTCAACTCTAAAAATATTAAAATTTGAGAGTACTCAGTGGCTGATACCTTTTAATGGCTAACTGAAAAGATGGTAGCATATTACAAGCTTTTGAGACTACTAAGGTCTCTTCATCAGGCATAGAATAACAAAAATTCTGAAAAGTCATATATTTGTATATCACTGGTCACAGGAATAGTGCAGAAATAAGACAAGTGCTTGAAGCAGAACTATCAGTGTGGGAAGAAGAGAATCAGCTGTGGCAGTAAATATTGGTGGAGTACAGATACTGTATAAAAAGTGTGAAAGTTTTTTTGTCCTTTCACTGAGATCTAGTCTGTGAATTGTGATGCCCCCACAAGATCTGAGGAGCACATTCCTTAATTCTTGTAAAAAAGACATAAATTCATGCAACTCATTCATTCCTGCTATGAATGTGTCAAAGGTCATCATAAGTTTGTATTTGCACATTTTTCTGTTTCTCTGGGATATAAAATAACCTTTCACTACCAGCCTCATAGACACAAAACTGCTAGTATGGAAAGGTAACTTCACATGCCACAGAGACAGAAGAGTTTGCAATACAAACTTATGATGGCCTTTGAAACGTTCAGAGCAGGAATGAATGTGTCTCATGGATTTATGTCTTTTTTATACATCAATTAAGGAATGTGCTCTTCAGACCTTGTAGGGACACCACAGTCCCAGGACCAAACCTCAATCAGAGCACAATAAAACTTTCACGCTCCTTATCTATGAACTCCTCTGATATTTACTGCCACATTTGTTTTTCCTTTCCCAATATTGATAGTTCTGTTTCGTTGTCTCTTGTCTTATTGACTGCATTATTCCTGTGTCCTGTTTGTATAAATATGTGACTCTTCAGATTTTCTCTTATACTGAGCCTAATAAAGAGACCTGAGTAGTCTCGAAAGCTTGCTATTTGTTACTATCTTTTCCTTTAACCATTAAAAGGCATCAACCACTGAGGACTCTGAAATTTTAATAATTTTCTATCTACTGGCTGAAACGATACAATGATATATTTTTCCTGTATTCAACTCTAATTGAAACATAGCAGTAGATATATGACAGTAGGGCATACTATAGTTGTAGTAGTGGTATAAGTAAAAGAGGACAATATCACGTTGAACGGCATTGCTGTGGTAAATGAGAAGACTTTTAGGTTCCGAAATGGTTCTATATTGTTCCAACACGCTTCAACATCGGTCCGGCGCCTTTCTCAAGGTTACCTTGAGAATTACATAGGCATACATTAGACCACAATAGATATTTGCCTTTAGGTAGCCTTGAGTGAAGCCTGGTAGATGGAAAGCTGACATCTAAAAGACATCTGAATACTATGCAAATGATTTGTATTCACCAGTAAATTAGGCAATCACAGCACTCATCAAAGCTGAAATAAAACATTGAAATATTCAGAGCAGATTGGCAATTAAAGCTAAAAATATTTTTTTATAAAACTTTTTGCAATTTTTCTTATCTATCCTTAAAATGGATTTATCAAGAGGTTACACAAACTGTGTGATAATGGTTCTTCACTGCTGTTTTGTTACACATACTCTCTGTACAGCAAATTCAGAGTTTTATGGATTTTTGTCAATTTCTGTTGCTGAGCTGTAACATCCTCTTACTAAAGAGTTTCCCCCCAAATGATTGCTGTGCTGCATTCCCTGCCTCAGCTTTTATTCTGGCTATGTTCTTTACTATGTGATGTGATAGTTGTATTATTGGGAATTCTGTCAAGTCACACCAAAGGAAATTTGAGCCTTCTCTGGCTGATGCAATCTATTTACAATGGAAAAAGAGCAACGGTCATTTTTGGCAATTTACACAAATCAAATTGTTTATAACGCCGGAGCTAGTGAATTTCCTAATATTCAACACAAATTTGATTTGGTCTTTCTCTTGTCATAAAAATGTCATGGAATATTATTATAATTTTCTGAAAATGATTGTATGCACTTACTATTTTGTCATTCTGATATGAGTGTTACATTTTCTTTGCAGCAATCTCATGTGGGATTCCAAAGGCTCCTTTATATGGAGGCATATTGGCAACAGATTACCTAGTGGGTACAAGTGTCACTTATTTTTGTAATGATGGATTTAAGTTATCATCCAAAGAGCTCATTCAGGCCGTATGCCAGCCAGATGGCACGTGGAGCAATCATAACAAAACACCTCGTTGTGTAGGTAAGTGAGGCTGAGAGCGGTATTCATACGATACTCCACTATTAAAATGTGACTGTCCTTAATTAGCATCATGTTTCATAAATCTGCAACAGCCTGGAAACTCTTATGATATTGTAAGTCTTTATTATTAACATTGAGCAGATTCGTGACTGTTCCATGTAAAATCCATGCAACCAGCGCTTTCTCTTTTTGTTATAATGCTTGGTTCTGCTCTGGGTTTCTAATATTTTTGAGAATGGAACATTCTGCAGCTCAATCCCAGCTGTAAAAATACTGCAACCCTTCAAGTCAAAGGAGTCCAAGAGGGAACAATTTAGTCCATCGAAAAATTGATCCATTATAGCAGTCATGGTTGTAAAAAGAAGCCATGATGCTAATGTGAAGATATCGATAGGTGAATGCTATAGATTTTAAAGGGAATCTGTCACCCCATTTTTCATATATAAGCCGCAGCCACCGCCATCAGGGGCTTATCTACAGCATTCTGTAATGCTGTAGAAAAAACCCCGATGTAACTTTAAAGATAAGTAAAACAAGTTATATTATACTCACCCAGGGGCTGTCCAATGCAGTCCGGTCCTATGGGCGTTGCAGGTCCGGGTCCGATACCTCCCATCTTCTAGCAATGACTCCTCCTCCTTGCTTCTGTCGTGCTCCTGCGCAGGCATACTTTATCTGCCCTGTTGAGGGCAGTGCAAAGTACTGCAGTGCGCAGGCAAAGGGAAAGGTCAGAGAGGCCCAGCTGGAAGATGGGAGGCACCGGACCTGGACCGCGATGCCCATTGGACCAGACCGCATCGAACCGCCCCGACGGGTGAGTATAATATAACTTGTTTTTCTTATCTTTAAGGTTACATCGGGGGCTTATCTACAGCATTACAAAATGCTCTAGATAAGCCCCTGATGGCGGTGGCTGCAGCTTATATACGAACAATCCGGTGACAGATTCCCTTTAATAGAGAGAGCTGTGGATAAGCCACTTAATGAAGCACCTATTTATGCCATATCAGGTGGAAATATCTCTTTAAAAGGAATGTCCATTTTTTTCTACCAATATCCCAGAATTACCAGAAAACAAATAGAATATGTATGTGGCTGCTGATGTCTGTTGCTTGCTGATCTCTGAGTTCATCTTCTGGCTGGGAAATTATCAGACCACTGCATCCAATCAGCGGCCACAATTTTAATCAATGCATCACCACTGTAGTCAGTGACTGGCAGCAGAGGTCACATGTCCATAAAACTGATTTGATAAATTTGTAGGAGAAATAACAAAAGAATATCACAACACATAGGTGTAAGAAGAGTTGATCCAGAATAATTTCATGTGAAAAACACTTATTAAAACAGACCTGTCAGATGACAAGACAAGTCACCTCTATTTGGTCAATAGTAGTAGCATCTGGTCACTTTAGGTAAAAGTGGCTTCAGTTTTTATTGATATTGAGTTAACCGGATCTATAAATTTTTGAATATTTTTCATAAGTTCAAGTTGTGAATTTCAGCTTCAGTGGTTTTATTTGTCTACCTATGCTAAGTCCTAAAAAAACTAAGGTTTCTCCAGACTATGATTTAGGGGCTATTCATAGAAATGAACAAATCAATTTGTGACCATGGAGTATTGATTTGGCCCTGGATGGAAGCAGTGTGAACCTGTGCCCGAAACTCCCCTTTTGATTAGCCGGTGTTATGAGCTCGGTTGCAACAACTTTATTAAATAATGGATTGCAACCTAACCTAGGGTCCGCGATGCAGTTAAAGTCACTGCTGCCGAACACCCCTTGGGTATGAGGGTAAAACTGACAACAGAAATATAATATTAGATCTCGCCTGTGTTACTTCACACTAGGGGAGATGTAGAATTGTCACTATCTCCGTTAATGTCACGGGAGATGTGCTATTGACTGGCGTAGATGTAGTCCTGTTAATGGCACAAAAGCCACTTGCCAGATATTAGGTTTGCACTATGTGCTGCAAGCTGGTATAGACGTAGCCCTGTTGACTGCACAGAAGCTACGTGCCAGCCGCTAGGAAGTGCGTGCGACTAACGCCAGGTGTACATGCTACCAGCCAGCGTGAGACCGGACTGGGCAACTCTCTGTTAAGCTTGGCAGGCGATGCCCAGGTTACGCGCCCCGCAGTCTTCTCAGGGTGTATAGCTACCCTATATTCGTTGCAAGACTGCGCCATGTTAGCTACAGGTTACGCGCCCCGCAGTCTGCTCAGGGTGTATAGCTACCCTATATTCGTAGCAAGACTGCACACATTGGCTACCTGCCTGGCATGAGCTAAACCTGCCTAAAGGACCTGTGCTAATTAGCCGAGCATACTCTGGCATCGGCAGGTCCCAGAGAGCAAAGCTAGAGAGCATGTGGAGCCCAGATTCTGGTACGTCCACACAAGAGCACTGCCTATATTAGTATGATCTGACCGCGCTGTGCCACGGACAGACAAGCTATTTAAGGGCTAAGCTCCGCCCCTAGCCATCTCGTCAATCGCATCACCGATGACGTCATCCGTGACCAATCAGGCAGTGCCAGGTCAGAGGATCAGCTGACGTTAACCACCAATCACGGTTCGCCATGTCACGGACATGCTCAGTGCAGGCATTTCTGGACTTTGGCTATAACAGCCCTGTCTCCTTCTGTAACCTATGCTTAAGGCTACTATTAACAAAGACCCTGGTGACAGCTTGTACTATCTTGTACTGGCTATTCGTTGGGATCAATGGTGAAGCTAAGCAGCGTCTGCACCGGCTGAGATCTGGATGGAAACCACTGATGCCTCAGATCCAGGTTCAAATCCAGCTGACCCCTAACATTATCCCCCCCTCTAACATCACCCCCCACCTGATGCTCAAATTCCTCAATAAGCCGGGGGGCATGAATATGGTGCAAAGTTTTGAAAGGACCCATAAAATGGGAGGCGGACTTAGCAGATTCCCCGTGTCCTCTAATATTGCGAGTCACGAGACATGCCTTGTCGCCCGGGGATAATACGAGGCCTGGACAGAGATAATTGTCAACCGACTGTATCTGATGGGACGATTTTTCTCTGGTAAAAGATTGAACATATTTTTTAACATCCTGCGGCAACCGAGGCCACCAATATGACCGTTGGAGAAACTTAGTGGTACATTTGACTCCAAAATGACCTCCGGTTTTAGGGGCATGTGCCCAAGAGAGCACCTTATTTTGTAATTTAGGAGGAATGAACATCTTCCCGGGAGGAACATGGTCTAAGGTCATTGGTGCCACCGTCCGCATATCCCCAGAAGGCATGACATTTTTGAGCTCGTTACCGTCCTCGGTCGTATCTAAAGGCAGGGAATAAACCTTACCGCGACGAGGCTCTCAGCCGGTGACCAAATCAATTGGACGGTCATACGGTTGGTGGAAAGGCAAAGTCTCAGCAGCCTTTTTGGAATGCTCAGGACGAGCGACCAAGTCAACAGACGGCTCTGAAACTACTCTCCGGGTCGAGGCAATCATACGCTGAGAAACACCATTCTAAGCCCCAAAATTAATTTCCCCCATGTTCCAGTTAATGTGTGGATTGTGACAAAGTAGCCATGGAAGGCCTAACAGCACCTCATCCGATCCACCGGGAATAATGAGAAAAGAAATATCCTCCCGGTGACCCTGAGGAAATGACATAGTGAGGGGAATCGACTGCTGAGTGATTTGCGTGTCTAGCAGTGAACAGTTGATTACCTTAATGTTCATTGGTTTGGGCAGTAACTCCATAGGAATGGCATGTCTCTGGGCAAAGGTTAACAGCAAAAAATTGCCATCTGCCCCATAGTCCACCCACACCTTGGCAGAAACCGCAGTGGCCTCGAAGAGCAACGTCACCTCATATATTAGTTTGGAGGTAGAGGTCCCTGAATCTAACACACCTCCTCTAATGATGGTTAGACACTCTCGTTCCTCCGCCTGCTTTGAACCCTTATTACTGGGGTACCCCAAGAGATGTGTAGGACGGGAACGAGGGGACCATTTCCTAGTCAGGGATATATCCATAGGCTACAGTTCCGTGTCTGGAACCGTGGGTTCGGAAATAGGTTTAGAAAATGACGGTGCCAACGGAAACCGAGGTTTAGAGACCTCCAGCTCCAATTTGCTTTCTGCATGACATAAATCTATTTGGTTGGCAAGGGTCATTAACTCTTCCAGAGAGGTTGGAATCTCCCTGGTGGCTAGAGCATCCTTTATATGTCCAGCCAGACCCTTCCAGAACACCGGAATTAGCGACGGTTCAGACCAATCCAGTTCATCCGCTAGTGTCCTGAACTTGACGGCATAGTGACTGGCGGTGGTTGAACCCTGCACTAATGTAAGCAACTTAAGAGCCCTATCATGTGTAGCCTGAGGACCAAGGAACACACTTTTTAGGGTTCTAAGAAAGAGACCCACATTACCCACTTCCGGATCATTCCGTTCCCACAGAGGAGTAGCCCACTCCAAGGCTTTGCGGGAAAGTAATGATATGACAAAGCCCACTTTAGCCCTTTCGGAGGGGAACCGTGCCTTCATCATTTCTAACTGAATGGAGCATAAATTAATAAACTCTTTGCGGGATCTGCTGTCGCCTGAAAAATTTTCCGGGAGGTCAAAATGGGGTAATGAAACTCTAGCAGCTGTTGCAGCATTATTTACGATACTGGCTGCTTGTGCGGCTGCTTGAGTAGCTACTGCAGTGAGATCAGCAACCAGAGCGGCCTGCTCCAGACACCTAAGTCTGGCCTCTAGTTGCTGAACGTAGCGCTGTAGCTGCTGAATGTCAGCCATGTTCGGCTAGACCCTGGCGGTCAGATACTGCTATGAGCTTGGTTGCAACAACTTTATTAAATAATGGATTGTCACCGAACCCTGGGTCCGCGATGCAGTTAAAATCACTGCTGCCGAACACCCCTTAGGTATGAGGGTAAAATTGACAACAGAAATATAATATTAGATCTTGCCTGTGTTACTTCACACTAGGGGAGAAGTAGAATTGGCACTATCTCCGTTAACGTCACGGGAGATATGCTATTGACTGGCGTAGATGTAGCCCTGTTAATGGCACAGAAGCCACTTTCCAGATATTAGGTTTGCACTATGTGCTGCAAGCTGGTATAGATGTAGCCCTGTTGACTGCACAGAAGCTACGTGCCAGCCGCTAGGAAGTGCGTGCGACTAAAGCCAGGCATACGTGCTACCAGCCGGCGTGAGACCGGACTGGGCAACTCTCTGTTAAGCTACGCACCCCGCAGTCTGCTCAGGGTGTATAGCTACCCTATATTCGTAGCAAGACTGCACACATTGGCTACCTGCCTGGCATGAGCTAAACCTGCCTAAAGGACCTGTGCTAATTAGCCGAGCGTACTCTGGCATCGGCATGTCCCAGAGAGCAAAGCTAGAGAGCATGTGGAGCCCAGATTCTGGTACGTCCACACATGAGCACTGCCTATTCTAGTATGATCTGACCGCGCCGCGGACAGTCAAGCTATTTAAGGGCTAAGCTCCGCCCCTAGCCATCTCGTCAATCGCATCACCGATGACGTCATCTATGACCAATCAGGCGGTGCCAGGTCAGAGGATCTGTTGACGTTAACCACCAATCACTGTTCGCCATGTCACAGACATGCTCAGTGCAGCCATTTCTGGACTTAGGCTATAACAGCCATGTCTCCTTCTGTAACCTATGCTTAAGGCTACTATTTACAAAGACCCTGGAGACAGCTTGTACTCTCTTGTACTGGATAAGTGTTGGGATTGACAGTGAAGCTAAGCAGCATCAGCCCTGGCTGAAACCTGGATGGGGGACCAATGATACCTCAAATCCAGCTGATGCCTGATGTGATGTCATATATGTTAAACAAAAATGATGACCTTATGCCACGCTAACTAATCCAAAAAAGGAGCCATGCATAACGGCAGGTAGGAGGAGGCTTGAAAGGCTCCCTTCCAGCAGCAAAGGAATACTGATCTGGCCCTTGCTGATCAATTTATATCTAGCTTTTATTTAATAAATGATTACTTAAATTGGACCTTATTAGTAGCTTCCTTTTGGATAAATCTTTATAGCTTTCAGTTCACAAGGCAAGTAAGAAAAAAAGTAACCTTACTGCACAAGTATGGATTTATTGGCTGAATTAGATGAGTCATGTCATAAGTTTTCATTGCTGCTTAGATATTTCAATTACTTCTATAACGAAGACCTAAGTATCCCTGATAGCCTACTTTTTTAACCACTGACATGCTGAAATAGTGCTTAATGAGATATAATGTGACAAGACCCTATACTTGTAATGCTCATTTAACAAAGATGCAGTTGTATCTTCCAAGTTGTCAAGATGTCAGGCTGTTAATGTTTCGATTCTTCTGCTTTTTGCTAGTTAGTATTAGCAAGTATGAATCAAAGCTCTGAATTCAATTTGGCGCATTTAACTGATAAAATACTTGTCAAATGACATGCATTTAAAATTACTGATAGAAACTGCTCTTTCCAGGTCTTCCTTTGTAATTTTAGTGCATTGTATGTGATATAAAACATTTTCTTCAAATTATTTTTCTTAAAAAGCTTAACAATTTTTCTTTTGAAGCTTGTGTGTACTACAGTCATGGCCAAAAGTTTTGAGAATGACACAAATAGTATATTTTCACATGATCTGCTGCCCTCTGGTTTTTATGTGTGTTTGACAGATGTTTTTATCACAGACAGAAATATAATAATTGCAAACATATGAGTAACAAAAGCTTATATTGACAGTTAGAATGAGTTAATGCAGCAAGGCAATATTTGCAGTGTTGACCCTTCTTCTTCAGGACCTCTGCAATTCTCCCTGGAATGCTCTCAATCAACTTCTGGACCAAATCCTGACTGATAGCAGTCCATTCTTGCACAATCAATGCTTTCATTTTGTCAGAATTTTTAGGTTTTTGTTTGTCCACCCGTCTCTTGATGATTGACCACAAGTTCTCAATGGGATTAAGATCTGGGGAGTTTCCAGGCCATGGAGCCAAAATCTCTATGTTTTGTTCCTTGAGCCATTTAGTTATCACCTTTGCTTTATGGCAAGGTGCTCCATCATGCTGGAAAAGGCATTGTTGATCGCCAAACTGCTCTTGGAGGGTTGGGAGAAGTTGTTCTCGGAGGACATTCTGGTACCATTCTTTATTCATGGCTGTGTTTTTAGGCAAGACTGTGAGAGAGCCGATTCCCTTGGCTGAGAAGCAACCCCACACATGAATGGTTTCAGGATGCTTAACAGTTGGCATGAGACAAGACTGGTGGTAGCGCTCACCTTGTCTTCTCCGAATGAGGCGTTTTCCTGATGTCCCAAACAATCGAAAAGGGGATTCATCAAAGAAAATAACTTTACCCCAGTCCTCAGCAGTCCACTGCCTGTACCTTTTGCAGAATATCAGTCTGTCCATGATGTTTTTTCTGGAGAGAAGTGGCTTCTTTGCTGCCCTCCTTGAGACCATGCCTTGCTCCAAGAGTCTCCGCCTCACAGTGCGTGCAGATGCACTCACACCTGCCTGCTGCCATTCCTGAGCAAGCTCTGCACTGCTGGTAGCCCGATCCCGCAGCTGAAACACTTTTAAGAGACGGTCCTGGCGCTTGCTGGTCTTTCTTGGGCGCCTTGAAGCCTTTTTGGCAACAATGGAACCTCTCTCCTTGAAGTTCTTGATGATGCGATAGATTGTTGACTGAGGTGCAATCTTTCTAGCTGCGATACTCTTCCCTGTTAGGCCATTTTTGTGCATTGCAATGATGACTGCACGTGTTTCTTTAGAGATAACCATGGTTAACAGAAGAGAAACAATGATGCCAAGCACCAGCCTCCTTTTAAAGTGTCCAGTGGTGTCATTCTTACTTAATCATGACAGATTGATCTCCAGCCATGTCCTCATCAACACCCACACCTGTGTTAATGGAGCAATTACTGAAAAGAGGTTAGCTGGTCCTTTTAAGGCAGGGCTGCAATGATGTTGAAATGTGTTTTGGGGGATAAAGTTCATTTTCTAGCCAAATATTGACTTTGCAAGTAATTGCTGTTAAGCTAAAAGCTCTTTATAACATTCTGGAGTATATGCAAATTGCCATTAGAAAAAGTGAAGCAGTAGACTTTGTAAAAATTATTATTTGTGTCATTCTCAAAACTTTTGGCCATGACTGTACAATGTACTGCAACTTTCTCAGTGCTGTTCAGCTGTTTCCCTTCCAGGTCAGTCTCTAGCGAAGTGTTTCCTAATTCTAGTCCTCAAGGTCCGCAAATAGGTCCTGATTTCAGGATTTCCGTAGTATTGCACAAGTGATAATTGCAACACCCGCACAAGCAATAATTCCATCACTTATGCAATACTATGGAAATCCTAAAAACATGCCCTTTTGGTGAACCTTGAGGACTGGAGTTGGGAAACGCTGCTCTTGCCAATTCTCTCTTTTCCTGAACATAAAACAGCTCAAATGTAATTAATTAATTTAACTTGATATATTGTGATTAGATTTGACTTAAAGTATATTTTTATTATTGGAGAAAGAAGGTCAGGAGACTAGCAAGATAGAGTGCCAGTTTTTGAGATTAAGACTGAAAGGCATTGAGCAGCATGTAATGTACTGTAATACAAGCAAGCTGCGGAAAAAAAAGTTAAAAGGGTTTTCCATGATTAAAACAAAATGGGCAAAGGACAGAAATGTAATATTAGAAGAAAAGAAGTGATAATTGTTTGTATAAACCTCCTTTTGCTAGAATTCTGTCCTTTTGGTGTCCACTGGCAGTCTTTGCATGCTTGACTGGAGCGATGATGTCTTGTTGACACAAGTGACTATTGCAGTCATTGGAAATGTGGGACGCTGTGGGACAATCCATGAGTTGGGATAGTCAAGGAGTCCGAAGTCAAAAGCCAGGAGGGTTTGTCATTAACAGAGGGAAGTGTTGTGAACACTTTGGAGGCGACTTCGGAGCTGGGGCTCCCTCCGGTGGTTGCTGAGGGTAATGAACCAATTGCTGAATGGCTTTCAGCTGGGTCCGAATGGTCTGATATAAGTGACCTGAACTCCCTTCAGCCTTGCCCGTAATCAATTATTCTTCCAGGTCTTGGTTGGAGCTCAGCTTGCATTCGTGCTTTCATTCAAATAAGTGACTTGCTGTGTTTTTTCCTCTGGTTGGATTTTCCTTGCTGGTTTGCTGCCTTGCAGTGGACTTCAGCCTGGTCCCCTTTTGGGGCCTGGCTCTGCATTTGTGCTCAGTTTGTGTTTGCACTTTTGCTCTGTTCCTGTGTCACTTTTTATTTGCTGAATTGCTGTGTGTTACACCAGAGATCTGATTTAGGTGGTAGAGATCGTGTGATCTCAGGTTTTTTGTTAATTAGAAGTGTTGGTATTTTTGTCATGGTTTTTTGGGTTGCAGTCAGAATTCTTTCCTATACTTTTCTATCTAGACAGAATTGGGCCCCAGCGTTTGCTCATTCTATTTTCTGTCCGTGTTCGTATTTTCTTCTTGTCTAACAGCCATTACATGTTTGGGGGCTTCCTATTTCTTTGGGGGTTCTGCTACAGGGCAGTTAGCTTTCATCTTTCTGTCTTTAGGTGTAGCTATCTCTCCGGCTGTGACGAGGCATCTAGGATCACCGTAGGTATGCTCCACGGCTACTTCTAGTGTTGCGGTTAGTTTAAGGTTCTGCAACCCATTAGTTTCCAGCCTCTCTGGTGTATTGCTACTTTGGCTATTTTTGCTATTTTCTCCTCAGCTACCGAAACATGACAGGGAAGAGACAAAGGCGTAGTCAGGTATTGGTCTAAGTTCAAAGTACTAGGAAGATAGTGGATCAGAACAAAGGGGTTAGACAGATGGTCAAAATGAGATCCAAGGTCAGACAACAAAAGATCATCAAGCAAAACACTAGGCACAGAGAAAATCAAACACACTTAGCTGAAAGTACATCTAGCTGAGATCTGTGACTATGTAGCTGGGAAATCACCTGGGACAATGAATGCTAGAAGAGAGCTAGCACCTCCCAGTCTCAGATTAGATGGCCGAGTTGTCAATCAAAACACCGACAGCTCAGCACACATGTGCACCAGACTGGACACACTAAAACATTCCAAAAATATTTAGACTTGAGAGTCCTCAGTGGTTGATACCTTTTAATGGCTAACTGAAAAGATGGTAACAAATTGCAAGCTTTCGAGACTACTCAGGTCTCTTCATCAGGCTAGTACTACTAGTAAAACATTCCAGAGAGCTTTATAAATAGCTGGATTTGCCAATAGGAAATTTTTGAAGGTGTCGACTCCGGAAGTCCACCTGCTCACTTAAGTACTTGGCAGTGGTTGGATTAGTCAACCTGAGAATCTGTATAGGAAAAGACTAGCTGTGTATACACATGTAAGGATAACAGTCATCAATCATACATGATGCATGACTCATGTAAAACACTTGCTTGGCCCTATAGGCAAAAACTGGCTGCCAGAGCGGCTTACCAGAAAGCAAAGATAGGACTCTACTTGTGCAAGGATCAAGAAAATTAGATATTGGAGGTAGCTTATGCTTCACCATTAGGGCTTGTTCACACAAGCATATTTATTGGACGAGTGCTCTTTGATGTTTTTTATCAGATAACTCTTGGACCAATGTCATATTTTGTGGCAGAGCAGAACTGTTTTTTTTTTCTCATATCGATTCAGCATGAGAGAAGTATCGAAGCATGTTGCGACTGACGCCGCAAATCGGATCACGCACATCTGTGCAAGATTTTGGGTGCATGTAAAACATTGGACTGCACTTGGATGTCATCTGAGTGCAGTTCAATTTTCGCAGACACAGACAATGGAGAAGATGGAGCAATAAAGTTCTCCGTCTTCACCGCACCCTTGATACGATTCTGTCATGCGAGAGAATGGGATAATACTAAGATGACACTCGGCTCAAACTCTATTTAAGAGCTTGAGCAGACAATCATTATCATTATCGGCCGTACTCGCATGAGAATCAATGCTCTTATGACCCCAGCCTTATGGGAATAGTACAACTTTCAGCTTTTTGTTCAGAATATCACATATTAAAAATTGTGATAGTGTATTTTCTGCCATACACCAATTAATGCTCCTGAGAATACAATTTCCTGTGTTTCTTCTTTTTAAGTGACATGTTTTCTTTCTGTAGAAATTTTCATCTTCAGTAATTTTACTCTATTTGATCTGATATAACATAGCTTCATTTCCCTTCTTTTAAAGTTGTTACTTGTCCAAGTATAAATTCCTTCACCTTGGAACATGGAAGATGGCGCATCGTCAATGGATCCCACTATGAGTACAAGACAAAAGTTGTCTTCAGCTGTGATCCAGGCTACTTCCGTTTGGGACCAGCATCGATTCAGTGCCTTGCCAATGGAACATGGAGCTGGAGAAACGAGAGACCACACTGCCAAAGTATGTATAAAAGATTATTTAGCGCTGGATGTTGTATAATTACGAAGCTGAGTAATACATACCGTAAATAAGTTTTTTTGTTAATGCTTTTTCAAAATATGTATTAGTAATTCAGAACAGTAGTAAGACATATCTTATCAGAAAAGGTACAGACTTGTTTGGTGCTGAGCTTCCATTTCGTGTGGGGTTTTCGAATTTGACAATGTTGTCTCTTAAGCTCGTAGGCTCAATCTGAATTCTATTGATGACCTTCTTGCCCTTGGGAAGTCCCTAGAAACAGCTTCAACGGTGTCTGCTTCTCAGAAAGCAGCACAAAGCTGTCGAAATGCACACTCTATATACTGAATATGAAATAGTTGCAGTACGTAGAGGATTTTTATTAAGGCTGCAAGTATTTCTATTGTTACGGTTCTATTCAATAGATCTTCGAAATATTGCTTAGGATAAAATGTGATATTTAATAAAAGATTTTATCATAAACTACACCTTGAATCTTAGATTTTTAGTCACATCATCACGTATTTTGCGACTATCAAATATCAAGAGGTAAATGTGGCTAGATGAAACATATAGTATCAGGATTCATTTTAATTATTATTGAGATTATTTAACAAAAATTTCTTATATAAAATGCTTTGGCTGTGACACAGACGTGGCTTGGCTAAGCTAATGTATTAAGCAGTAATCCAACCTCCTTTACATATAACAATAATGATGTGATGTCACAGATAACTGTGCACTGTATCAAACTCACCGCTGAAAGTGGAGCTGCCTAACTCAGGGCTGTCTATGGTCTTGTACTATGTTACATGCTGGGTAACAGATGAGTGGATCAATCTACAGAAGTCGAGTTTGAGTTGAATTTCTTCTATTTTGCAGTTTCATTCAAATTTGAATACTTTGATGTTCAATTTGTGGTTCACAAAATATCTTGCCCAGTACCATTTCCCTCACTGCTGAAGCTTTATAGAGCAAGCTAATATAATTTTGTGCTTCCACACGGGCCCCCAAAATGTTCTACAGCTATGACATCTAGTGGATTATCATACCTTGTAGAGTGGGGGTCAGTATCTGGGCCATCAGATATCAGCAGTTCCCAGCGGAGCACAGTTTGTACAGCAGAGTCGTTTTCCAGCTTCATAGTCACTGAAAAAATATCTCTTCTGTACACTGTAAGCTCTGATGTTCTGTGGGGACCTCTCTCTCTCCTGTAGAGTTTAAGCTCTTAAGATTAGCGGGGTCTTCTCATACACTCTCTCCTGTAGAGTGTAAGCTCTTATGGTCAGCAGGGTCATCTCTCTCCTGTAGAGTGTGAGCTCTTATGGTCAGTGGGGTCTTCTCTCTCTCCTGTAGAGTGTAAGATCTCATGGTCAGTGGGATCCTCTCTCTCTACTGTAGAGTGTGAGATATTATGGTCAGCAGGTTCTCTCTCTTTGCAGTAAAGTGTAAGCTCTTATAGCCAACAGCAGGGTCGGCTTTAGGTTTTCGTGGGCCCCTAGCAAAAGAGTCTCAGTTGGTTCCTTTAACACTTACGACGATTCATGATGCACAGATACGGCAGAGAGTTATAGGTATAGTACAATGCCAAATATTTCACTTACTTCTTACATTACATTAGTGAAATTTATTGAAAATTATACTATTCCATACAGCAGAGGGGATTCAGGTGATCTAAAGTCTACAGGTTTCAGGGTTTCAGTACCTGTAGTATTAGAGGTAAACAGGATATTGATAAATGTACCCTACCAATACAAATTGTCCTCAGCAGTGTATGCTTTACTAAAGTCATTTTCCTCCTATATAGTCATCCATACAGTATTATGGGCTCCACATAATCCTCCTTACAGTAATATGAGCACCATATAGTCCTCCAAACCGTATTATGGGCACCACAAAGTCCTCCATACAGTATAATGGGCTCTATATAGTTCTTCATACCATATTTTGTTTCATTCAGTATAATAGGTACCATTTATTTTTCCATTCAGTATAATGGGCCCCATATATTGCTCCACTCAGTATAATGAGCCCAATATATTGCTCCACTCAGTATAATGGGCCCAATACTGCTACATACATACAAAAATAATCAGGTATCCACCTCTGCCTATTGCTCAGCATACAGGGTGCGCTGTAGTGACGTCATTGTACTTTCTACACTGAGACGTCACAGAGCTCAGACACAGAACGGGAATGATGGAAGAGAAGCATCAGCTGATCCTCCCTGTCCCATCATTGTTTTTAACTGTATCGTTATCCAGGATGCTGAAACAGTTGAAAGTATTATGCATTGTGGGGTTGCTATGCCACTGAATGGATCACACTTTGTCCACGGCCCTAGCACATGCCTTGGTGTGCCGGGTGGTGAAGCTGGCCCTGGTCAGAGGAGTCCTCTCTATCTTTCTTTCTTTTATGTAGAGTGTTAGCTTTTATGGCAAGCAAGGTTTCCTCTCTACCCCATCTCAATTTTCCAAGCAATAACAAGCTTTCCATTATTGAGATTTTCACAAATTTATTTGGTGAAGATGGAAAATTTGAATTTCAAAAGATCCGCTCATCTCTACTTGGGTGTAGTACAATAGGAAAATTGACACTTAAAATTACATTTTTATCTTTTTTTAAGAAAAGGGTTTAGCTTGGTAGCCATGTGGAGTAGAAAATAATTATAAACTTAGTACTTACAGTGAAAGCTGCAATATGATTGGCTGCTATGAATGAAAAAGACACTTCTTTAAGATATTTTTTATAAAAATGCCCTCTTTTGTTAACCCCTTTCAGACATCGGGCGTAAATGCATATCGATGTCGGCCTTCCTCCCTTTGATGTGGTCTCCGGTGGTGAGCCCACATATTTCCTGGCACATGTCAGCTGTTTTGAATAGCTGACATGTGCCTGGAACAGCAGCGGGTGGAATCGCGATCCACCCTCGACTATTAACCCGTTAAATGCTGCTGTCAAACTCTGACAGCGGCATTTAACATGCACTTAAGGCAATCGGGCCGGAAATCCGCCCATCGGTGACCCCCGTCATGTGACCTCAGGTCGCCGATGGGTTGGTAGGACAACTGGAGGTCTCCTGCAGGCCTCAATGGTTTTCACTGCCGGATTGCTATGAGCGCCGCCCAGTGGTCGGCGCTCATTGGAAGTCAGTAATTGTGCTACATACAGGCAATCTGATCATCGCCTGTATGTAGCGGAGCAGATCAGACAAGTGCAGCTTCTAGTCTGTCATGGACACTATTGAAGCAGGAAAAAAGTATAAAAAAATGTTTTAAAAAATAAAAAAAATAAAAGTTCAAATCACCCCCTTTTCACTCCATTCAAAATAAAACAATAAAAAAAAAAAAAAACATACACATAATTGGTATCGCCGCATTCAGAATCACCCAATCTGTCAATATAAAAAAAGGATTAACTCAAACGCTAAACGGCGTAATGAGAAAAAATTTAAATATGCAAGAAATACATTTTTTTGGTCGCCGCAACATTTTATTAAAATGCAATAACGGGCGATCAAAAAATCCTATCTGCACCAAAATGGTATAATTAGAGACGTCAGCTCGGCATGCAAAAAATAAGCCCTCATCCAACCCAAGAGCACGAAAAATGGAGACGCTACAGGTATCTGAAAATGGCGTAATTTTTTTTAACAAACTTTGGAATTCTTTTTTACCACTTAAAGGGAATCTGTCACCCCATTTTAGCCATATCAGCTAAAGATATGACTGAATAGTGCATCCCATAAGCATGTTATCGGTATATAGCTTATATCCAGATACCCCCGTTTTGATAGCAAAATACCTTTGTAAAGTTCGGATTCCTTTCTGTAAATCAGAGGGCGGTTTAGTCCGGAGGGTGGCGTTTTCTCTCTTCTACCCCCCGCTCCTCTGCATCTCTTGCGTATGGCCGTCTGTGAATCGCACAGACTGCGTTCTGCTTCCAGCGATTGCGCTTTCAAATTCCCCCCGTGCATGCACAGTGTGCTTTGCCCAACAGTGGGCAAAGCATAAAATCATTACAGCGCATGCGCAAATATTGTCATTCACTTTCCTTGCCCCAGTAGTCATCAAAGGCAAGCAGTCATTTCCGGGGCAAGGAAAGAGTTGCGCATGCGCGGTGGGAATTTGAAAAGCGCAATCGTGGGAAGCAGAGCGACATTTGTGCGATTCACAGACGGCTATACGCAAGAGATGCAGAGGAGCGGGGGAGAGAAGAGAGAAAAAGCCACCCTCCGGACCGGACAGCCCTGATTTACAGAAAAGAATCCGAACTTTACAAAGGCATTTTGCTATCAAAACGGGGGTATCTGGATATAAGCTACATACCGATAGGTTGCTTATGGGACGCACTATTCAGTCATATCTTTAGCTGATATGGCTAAAATGGGGTGACATATTCCCTTTAAATAAAAAAGAATCTAGACATTTTTGGTGTAAATGAACTCATAATGACCCAGGGAATCAAAATTGCAGGTCAGTTTTAGCATTTAGTGAACATGGTGAAAAAACAACAACTGTGGATTGCACTTTTTTTGCAATTTCACCACACTTGGAATTTTTTTCCTGTTTTTGAGTACACAACATGGTAAAACTAATGATGTTTTTCAAAAGCAGAACTCGTTCCGCAAAAAACAAGCCCTCACATGGCAATATTGACCAAAAAGTAAAGTTGTGGCTCTGGGAAGAAGGGGAGCAAAAAATGAAAATGCAAAATCAAAAATACCTCTGGTCGCTAAGGGGTTAATTTATTGCAGTTTACATTTTATAACCTTTTTGATTGTTTACATATTTTAGTTACGTCATGTGGGGAACTTCCTGTACCACCAAATGGAAAGAAAATTGGAACGCAAACCACATTTGGATCAACAGCGATATTCACCTGTGATTCAGGGTACATGCTTGTAGGATCCGTTGTGCGAGAATGCTTATCTTCTGGACTTTGGAGTGGCACTGAGACAAGATGTTTAGGTACCTTTCACTTCCATTAAACTGTCAGCAATTAATATATTTTTCAAATATTGTACCTGGAATATGGAACCTTTGGGTGACTGAAACAACTCCTAGGACTCATATATGGAGATCATCACTAAAAACGCCACAGGACAGTTGAGGGTCTTGTTACAGATCTAGCAGTGTAACTGTGGAGCTTTTCTAGAGAACAGGGAAGGTCAGAAGAATGCTTTATGGTTTAACCACTGCTACTATAAGATTGATGGGGCCACAGAATAATATGAATAAAGGTCTTTCTGGTGTATGCTATTGTAGGGGTTATCAGAGAAATGGAACAAAATGAATAACCATAAAAAATAATACACATTTAAATATTAAACATTTTTCAAAACGCCTTTATTTTAGCAAAATGTTATGCTTTATCTAGTGAACCCTGACAAGATTTTAAAGATGGAAGCTGCTATCAATCAAAACCAGTCCTAGATTTCAGAGGTCATGCACTAGGACTGGCTGTTCGAAACAGACATCAGGTCAGAGCAGAGTCCATTCCGGCTTCTGGAATGCACATTCCTCTGTTCGGTCAGCCTGACAGGACACTGTGTAGAGCCAGACTAAAGCCCACGTTACACTGAGAAAGATCGCTAGCGAGATTGCTGAAACGTCAACAATTTTGTGACGTAGCAGCGACCTAGCCAGCGATCTCGCTTAGTGTGACACTCAGCGACGATCAGCCCCCCTGCTGGGTGTTGCTGAATGTCCTGGACCATTTTTTGATCGCTGGTCTCCCGCTGGCCAGCGCACATCGCTGCGTGTGACAGGCGGGAGACCAGCGATCAGCGCGCTGGAGCTGGTAACCAAGGTACACATCGGGTATCTAGGCACCGCGCGGTGCCTAGAAACCCGATGTGTACATTAGATACCAGCACGCTTGTGCAGGGGAGCTGGTAACCAAGGTACACAGAGGGTTTCTAAGCTCCGAGCAGTGCCTGGAAACCCGATGTATACCTTGGTTACCAGCTCCCTGCACAAGCGTGCTGGTATCTAAGGTACACTTGCGGGTAACTAAGCGACATGCGTCACTTGTTACCCGCTGTGTCGCTGTCCTGATCGCTGCCTGAGCTGCCTGTTTGGCAGCTCAGCAGTGATCATGTAGCTACACACCAGCGATCCTGACTCGTGCATATCGTTGTTGGGATCGCTGGTGTGTCGCTATGTCTAAAGGGACCCTAAGGCTGGAGTCAAACTAGCGATTTTAAAATCGGCCCTATTTTGATTCAGGAGAGTCGGATGAGTGTAATGCAAGTGTCATGTGAGTGTCATGCATTTTTTATGTGAGTACAATTGGATTTTTGACACCTAGCATCTGATTTATATCTGAATGAAGTGTGATTGCTATCTGACTGCAATACGATTTTTAATGAACTTTTACATAGAGAAATTATCTAAGTCATTTACACATCATTTTCAAAGGAAATATTCTTTAAAACACATAAAATGAGGGACCCCCCCAAAAAATGACTTAATAACCAGCAAAGGCTATGTAACCAGCTGCAGGCTGATATTAATAGCCAAGGAAGGGGCCATGAAGACTGCCCCCCAGGCTAAAAACATCAGCTCTTAGCTGCCCCAGAAAAGGAGCATCTCTAAGATGCACCAATTCTGGCACTTAGCCTTGCTCTTCCCACTTACCCTGTAGCAGTGGCAAGTGGGGTGAAACTTGGGGGGTTGATGTCACCTTTGTATTGTCAGGTGACATGCATTTTATGTATTTTATTTATTTATTTTATTAAATATCCTAGAAGAGCCTTTTACATTTTAAATTGTTTTTTATTTCCCTCCATACACAAGCATGCCCATCTCATAGCCAAACTTCTATGTGTTTTTAAAGGTGTACAGGGCAATAAGTAGCTGCCAGATACAGTACTGTGCTTATTTGCTTATTTTCAACATGCCAGACCCTCCTTTCAAATATTTGTCATCTTGGGTGAATTGGAATACCCTCGTATACTTGAGAAATCAGAGAATTTGACTGACATGCATCTTTTATTTTTCACATTGCAGCTGGTCACTGTGGAACACCTGAATTAATTGTGAATGGACAAGTGATTGGGGAGAATTATGGCTACAGAGATACTGTGGTGTATCAGTGCAACGCTGGATTTCGCTTAATTGGGTCATCAGTAAGGATTTGCCAACAAGATCACAACTGGTCTGGTCAATTGCCATCCTGTGTGCGTAAGTAAACATCTTGTGACTTCATAGATGTTTTTATTGCTATTCCATGTGTTGAAATACTGTTACTTTGTCACTGGAAATGTGGTAATATATGGAATGCTGGGGCACAGTTGTCATCAGGAGATTGTCCACCATGACAATATTTTTTTTTCCTTCATTATATTGTCAGCTTGAAGGAAATTATGTTTTTGAGGGATACAATAGTTTTCCATACACAGAAAATCTAGGTTGCAAAAACTTAAAACAACATTAAAGAGCTTGTCTAGGCTTAGGATTCAAGTCTACAGTCAATCTGCAGACTTGTGAATCCTCACTACGTGCACATTGCATGCTGTCAGGATTCTTCAGTGCCGACACCATAAAGAGCAGTCTGGCGCATGACCGCAAGTATGCGAATTTACATACATGGAATCACCTGCTGACTAGACATGTGTGGCCTCTCTCAATAAAAGTGAATTGAGTGAGGTTGTACACATCAAATCAGAATGTGGCTGGAAGTATACAAATCGCATCACTTGACTACCAGCTTCTTGCTCTGACACCAGAGAATTATGACAGTGTGTACTGTGAACATTGTGATGATTCACAAGTTACATAAAATGACTGCAGACTCCATCGCCAAGCCTGGACAACCTCTTTAAATCAATACTGCAACTTGGGGCACAACTACTAAAGTGAGTGCAGAAGCTACCATGGTCGTGAGCCTAGGAGGTTGTCCAAAAAGGTCCTTTGGTCCATATGAAAAGACTAACACCATTAAAAATCTTTTGATAGTTAGGGGACCTGAGATATTGCATTAGGATATAATTCAGACCCCCACAGATCATAATGTAATAACATATCCTGTGAATCTTGCCATTTTTTATGAGATTGGAATAAAAGATTAAGTCGTTAACAGGTTTAAAATGTGTTTCTATTGTTACAAAAAGGCAGCATATTATGGTGCTCTCCTTACAATGTCTAGCATTCTTTGCCTTCCCCTTGTTTGGAGGACACTGATCACTTTCGTTGGTGATACTGCTGCTCCATGTCCACAGAAAAGCTCTTCTTCCGCTTTGCTCTGCTGACAAGGTGTGACTGCCAACATCATGCTGATTGACAGCCATCTTCCTACTGTTATGCAGAGCAAATTTGGCTGTCAATCAGTATGATATTAGTAGTCATGCCCCGTCAACAGAGAAAAGAAGAAGAGAAGCCACTTATCTGTCGACACAGCCACAGAATTGCCGGTGGGAGCGGTCAGTGCAGATCTTTGTACCAGCAGAGATCTGCACTGGGCAGAACAGGCAGGTAGTTAGCAATTATCTGCCTGTTAGTTGTTAGGCCTACAGTAAATAATTAATATTGTCCTGGATAACCCCTTTAATTAACATATTCTAGCTACTAATTTAGATAAAAATACATATTCATTTGTAAGTGTCTGCTTCAACACTAGTTCCATCCCCCTATAACTCTGGAATGTTTCAACAAATCTCAGTGATTTTGGGACTGTTTTTTCATGAAAGATCATATTTTATGTTAATGGTAAACTTACATGATAAAAATCAGGTAAAAGTCAGCTTATCGGTATCTGAAAATTTCCCAGGCCAACCAAAGCCCAGCTCGTATCTTGGTGAGCAGCCACAATGATCAATGAAGCAGAAGGAGGAGTGATCCAGCTCGAGATGGAGGTGGCTAAAACTTTACAAGTCATTTATTGAACAACCTTTAAAATTTCCAGAAAGAAAGTTGGAATGTGTTGATCGCCTTCACTGGTGTGTCCCGTGCTTGCTATGTATATTTTTTGGAAATTTTAAAGGTTGTTCAATAAAAGACTTGTAAAGTTTTAGCCACCTCCGTCTCGAGCTTGCTCACTCCTCCTTCTGCTGCAATGGTAAACTTAGGTCGATATGTTTTGTGTTTATTTATAAAAATGTCAGTGTCTGCAAATTCAGATTTTGGTTTTAGCTTTTATCGAAAGTAATGTGGTAAGGCTGGTTAGAGAGTCAATATTGACTTTTAGGATTGCTACTTCCAGTAGGTGGCACTAGAGTTCTAGTCTACTTCCTCTCTGATGAGACAATTTGCATATTTCCCAGAAGAGGATTGCAAAGCTTGAAAGTCTCCTCACCTTGGCATGTCAGGCTTGTCATGTCACTCTCAGCAAGGACAAAAGGTACTCTTTGGATCCCGCTCAAACGTCTCTCACCCAACCAAGTCAGATATCACATATTGCTGTCAAGCAGCTGTAATGCAGGCTAGTGTGTGCTCCACCTGTA